>NC_069484.1:26387132-26402419 GCF_026875155.1 Cherax quadricarinatus | reverse complement strand
CAACCAAGCCGTTTGTTTGTGATCTGTTTTGTTTTTATAGGACAATGTTTGTTGTATAGTCTAAGTAATTTGTTAAGAAAGATGTCTGTCCAGTCATCAATACCATTGGCCTTGGAGAATTCTGTAGGCCAATCAACAGTCTCTAGGTCAGCTGTGAACTTCCTTACTGAGGCCTCGTCATGGAGTCTAAATGAGACTTTGTTGTATTCAAGTGGTGGTTTACTAATGTTTGTCAGGAGGAAGGTAGGGTAGTGGTCTGTAGTGCTATCTGTGATTATCCCTGATTAAGGGGGGCTAGTATATTGGTCCATATGTGGTCTATTATGGTTGCACTTGTCTCAGTGAGCCTGGTTGGTTTAGTTATTGTTGGTATGAGAAGTGTGTTGTTCATATTGTTGATGAAATCAGTTACAGGCTGATCATCTAGTAAGCCAAGGTTGATGTTGAAGTCTCCAGCTAAGAGAAGGTGGTGCTTATTCATTTGTCTGTTTGTTATTAGTGACTTTAATTTCTCACTGAAATTTGGGATGTTTGTGTGAGGTATCCGGTAAATGGCACCGATTGTTATAGGCGTCTTAAGGTTTTTTACAGTAAAATTAGCAAAAATGTATTCCCCATATTCATCACTAAAGCAAGTGGTGCTAAGACAAGATAATTGGTTAGAGTAATAGATTGCAATACCACCCCCAACTTGGTTTGTTCTGCAGTTGTGAATTGCTGTGTATCCTGGTAGAGGGTAGATATCTATTGTGTCCTGCTTAAGCCAGGTCTCAGTAAGAATAATGCAGGAGAAGGGTGTCTTTAGTGATTCAAGGAGTGCTAGGAGGTCATCATAGTGTTTGCTTAAGGACCTGATGTTGTAGTTAAGTACTGATAGACTTTTAGCATTGTTTAGGATAGTGGTGGCTTGTGATGCTGTGTAATAAAGGCAGTTACTTTCCAATAGGTTTTGATTGGGTGTCAGATTATGGAGGTTTAGATCAGGGTCAACGTGATCAATCATCTTCTAGGTTTAAAATTATGGTTATTTATATCCTGAGTTGTGTGTTGAGTTCTACTACTGATATCTGTAGTGGTTGGAAGTTTGGACAAGTATATAGCTAGAGTATTTTGGTCATGTAGGGTATAGTCACTACTACACATAATGAAGTTGATGTTGTCTGTGTGTTGTGCTGGAATGAACTAAAGTACAACTAGGTATAAACTAGTAATATAAAAATACAAATTAAAAATAGAACAAGACTCTCACTTGTAATTGCACTAAGGTCTAATAATGACTTTTGTGGAGTCTATGTTTTGAGCTAGAGTGAGCTAAAGTACAATAGGTTTAATCTAATAATATAAAAGTACAAATTAAAAATAGCACTAGTCTCTCACTAGTAATTGCACTATGGTCTAATATAGTGAATTTGGTATTGACTATGTTTGAGTAGAATGAGCTATGTACAACTGATTTAATCTAATAATATAAAAATACAAATTAAAATAGCACCAGTCTCTCACTAGTAATTGCACTATGGTCTAATATAGTGAATTTGGTATTGACTATGTATTGAGCTAGAAAGAGCTATAGTACAACAACTTTAGTCTAATAATATAAAAATACAAATTACAAATAGCACCAGTCTCTCACTAGTAATTGCACTATGGTCTAGTATAGTGAATTTGGTATTGACTATGTATTGAGCTAGAATGAGCTAGAGTAAAACTGTGATTAATCTAATAATATAATAAAGGAACAAGACTCTCAATTGTAATTGCACTAAGGTCTTATATAAGTTGTTTACAAGAATTAGAGTATAATTAGATTTAAATTGACAGGATAAAATACACAAATTAAGGTAGCAAAATAATAATAAAAAAAAAGAATTGATAAAAATAAAAATGGCAATGACTTGGTTATAATATGCTAGTAAGATGGTAGACAGGATGATATAAAAGTTGTAGTTGAAAATACTAGGTTAAAAAAGTATGGAATAAAAATGGTCAATAAAAGAAGTTTACAATAAGTTTGATCAATATAGTTTAAAGTAAAATTGGGCAATAATAGGGATTTAGAATAAAATTGGGCAATTGAGTATTTTTTAAAAGTGAGGTAAATTAAATGAAGTAACAAGTTATTGGTTAGTTTAAAAAAAATAAGATGGAAACAGTGCTGTGGTAATTGTAAAAAAGGAGTAGATTCTGTAAGCTATTTTAATACACTAAGGCAATGAGGTGAATGGGTCGTTGAGTACACACATGACAATTAAAAGTAGTTGGAGTAATAAATTTTTAGGGGGGCACAAATTTTATGACAATATAAACAACTAACGGAGGAACTCTGGGTATTATCTGCAACTTTTACTCTGATTTCTGTATCCAGCACTCACTTAGGAATGTTTTTAGTCATGTCTGTGAGATGAATATCTCTTTCCATTGGGCTGTTTCCTAACTGCATTTTTTCCATCCCTCACCTAAGCACTGGTGGATTTTTTGGCATAGCGCAGATTTCTTAGTCGATAAAGAAAGATTTTGTCCTCGTTGGTAAGGCACTCATTGACGTAAACATTCAGTTTTTCATAGAAATAGATGTTTTTTTTTAGTAGGCATGTTTTCTTGTATGCTAGTTTGGAATTTTAACAGCAAATGTTTTATTTACACTGGCATGATAGCCCATCAGTTGACTATCCTTTAAGTCATCACTATCTTATGTTAAGGCGAAGGTGGTCCCTTTGAATAACTTGTAGGGTGGTCTCCATGCAGGTCTGCTTGTGTGACTGTGGGTGGAGATGTTTGCCTGTTAAACCTACAACAGCGTCAGATAGCTGCTGTTGGTCCATTATGGCTTTGAAGTTGGTTATGCAATTGGCCAGTTGTTTTGGTCCACTCTTGATCTTTCTCTGTAATGTTGGGTAAGTAAGTAGGGTGACTTGGTCTTTTAAAGTGTTGATAGGTGTCTAGGACCGGGTGGTTGGTGGTTGCTTTTGTTGTTCTAGAGTGTCTAGTCTATGTTCCTATGAGCATGACTCGTTGAGGAAATCTGCAAGCTAGCCTTTAGTTCCTGCATTTCTAGAGTTAGTTTGTGATCGTTATGGTTCTGAATCAATAAGGAGTTTAAAAGCTATTTCTGGTCGGTGAAACTTCTTGACATCAAATACTGGAAGGAGTTATCTTGGACTGTAGCGGCAGCCATGTTTGTTGTCGTCTGTCCGTGTGTTGTGGTGATGCCGTTGGTGATGAGGGTTGGTCCTGGCTGGCAGTACCACAAGTTTTCCTCGGTTATTACTGCTCTTTTTCCCCCAACCTGATGTTAGAGTCCTTGGCTGGTACTGATCTTCCTTTTATTGTTCTGACCCTTGTCCATTGGCTGTGGCTTCGGGTGAATAGTAGCCGATTGGTGTTTGGGTGACTGTGTTGTGGAGTACCACTTCAAGTGGCAGCGGGGTAGGGAGTTGCTAGAATGAGTCCTATTAGTTGGGTTATTTGTTGAACTTGGGCGATTCTGCAGTTTGCCTTTAATATCATTCTGGGTATCCACACATGGTTAGTGTTATGCGGACTTGACTTAGGTCATCACTGGGCTGCTGGGAACCTCAGGTAAAGTAAAAATAGAGACAAGGTTCCTGTGGCCGCCTGTCCGGCTGCGCTGCTGGTTGGTTGCTAATGATCACGGGTGACTTCCGTGGGCCTCAAGTTGGTACAAAGACATAAGGAATTTAGAAAATTCCCAGCTAGGTAGTCCCCCTGCACGGGGGTTGGTATGTGGGATTTTAAAAACTGGCGAGGATAAGATCCTATGTTTGAGGAAGAGTCGTTTATCCTTGTTTTAGCTGTATCAGTGGGATGCGTGGCGTTTTCATTAGGTTTATTAGGTCAAATTCCTTCTTTTTTTTTTTCTCACTTTTGGGTCCCCCAGACATCCTTGGAAACGGAGTTTTTTCCAGGTCTTTTTTTTTATATCCTCTCCTCTTGTTTCAGTGAATATTCGGGAGTAGTACAGTTTGGTTTTTGGCTTCTTCTATTAATTTGGGTTAGAACTGGAGAATATTGGTTTTAAGAATATCTTTGTGTATTAAGCCCTTCTATATTTGCTTTTTCATATTGGTGTTTTATCAGTTGAATTCAAGAAATGCTGCTGGGTAGCCATGGGTCCAGGCAGCCCGTTTTAATTCGTGATCCGTTTCGTTTTTATTAGGAAGCAATGTTTGGTTATAGTCCTAAGTATTTTGTTAAGAAAGAAATGGTCTGGTCAATCATCAGAATACCATTGGCATTGGAGAATTCTGTAAGCCAGTCAACAGTCTTCTTCTAGGTCTGCTGTGAAAATTCCCTTAATGAAGGCCCTCGTCATGGAGTCTAAAATGAAACTTTTTGGGTTGTACTCAAGTGGGGCTTTACCTAATGATTGTATAAGGGTAGGTCAGTAGTGCTGTCTGTGATTACCCCTGATTTAAGAGGGGCTAGTAATAAATTGGGTCAAAACACAATGTGGGTCTATTATGGTTGTACTAGTCTCAGTGAGCCCCTGGCTGGTTTTAGTTATTGTGGTATGAGAAAGTGTGTTGTTCATATTGTTTGATGATGAAATCAGTTACAGGCTTGATCAATCTGTAGGCCAGGGAGGTTATATTGAATCCCTCCAGCTAAGAGAAGGTGGTCCTTGTCATATGTCCCTGTTTGTTAATTATCCGCCTTTAGATTCTCATGAAATTGAATGTTTTGTGGGGTAGCCGTAAATGGGCACCGAGTTGGTTTTAAAGGTGGACTAAAGTTTTTTTTTACAGTAAAAATTAGCAAAAATGATTTCCCCATAATCATTCCACTAAAAGCAAGTGGTGCTAAGAACAAAATGTTGGTTAAGTAATAGATTGCAATACCACCCCAACTTGGTATGGTCGGCAGTTGTGGAATGCTGTGTATCCTGGTAGTGGGTAGATAATCTGTTTGTGTCCTGCTTAAGCCAGTCCTCAGTAAAATAATGCATGGAGAAAGGGAGTCCTTTAAGTGACTGCAAGGAGTGCCAGGAGGTCATCATAGTGTTTTGCTTAAGGACTGATGTTGTATTTAAGAACTGAATAGACTTTAAGCATGTGTTTTAGGATAGTGCCTGACCGTTTGTATGCTGTGTAATAAAAAGCCAGTTACTTTCCATATAAGTTTTGATTGTGGTGCTAGATTATGGAGGTTTAGAACAGGTCCACTGATCAATCATCTTTTTAAGGTTTAAATAGTGTTTTTTTTTTATATCCTGTAAAATTGTGTTGGTGAGTTTTCTAATACTGATTTCTGTAGTAGTGGGAAGGTTGGGATAAGTAAATAATATATCTAAAGCACTTTGGTCATAATAGAGTAAATAGTCCACTAATAAACCTAATGAAGTTTGAAATTGTCTATGTGTTGTGCTAAAACAGCTAAAGTACAACTAGGTATAAACTAATAACCATAAAAATGGCAAATTACAAATAGCAAAAATGAAGCTAAAAGTTACAACTAGGTAAAACTTAAATAAACATCAAATACAAGTTAACAAAGGGTGGAAATTTGGTGTCACGCCCCTTTGCAGAATCCCAGAACTAGCTAACGAGCATATTAAAAACAGAGAAGGGTTTTTTGGGATAAGCCCAAATGAGGAAAAACTGTGGACTAAAATCACAAGGTATTAACAGAGGACAACATCAAAGCTGCTTTCATAGAAAACCTGTGAAATCATCTACAACAGATGGGAACATCAAAAGTCAGGGCTGAGGGTCACTGCCCTTGATAACTGCCATGTCGTCACAAACTGTAAGGCGGGAGGTGTATTTTCCTGGTAGTCAGTAAATGTGGGGCTGATAGGTGCTTGTCCCTGGAGTTACAGTAAATGGTGAAGCTGAGGTGCTGTCCTGGGAGACAGTAAATGGTGAAGCTGGAGGTTCTGTCCTGGAAAGACCGTAATGGTGTAAGCTGGAGTGCGTCCTGGGAGTACAGAAAATGGTGAACTGGGAGATAACAGTCCTGGGAGACATAATGGTGAAGCTGGAGATTTGTCCCAGGTTAGTTCGGGAATTGATACGCAGGAAGGATACATATAAATGACCTTCATTGGGGACAGGAGCCCATAGTAGGGAACAGTTAGTCCAGATAAGATAAAACCAATTTGCAAACCTAGAAATAACCGCAGGAAATCGCAAACAAGAGGAACACCAATAGCAATAGTTGAGATAAATTACCATAAACAACTGTGGGAGCTCCATTGTTGGTGCTAGGAGAATAGAAAGTGAAACAGGGAAACATATGCACAACAGGGATACAGTCACAGAAACCCCAGGGCAAGCCGGAAACCAAGCCTGGGCACAGACTAATGCACCTTGGGAATCTGCTGGCAAGGGGGGGGGGGGGGGGGGGGGGGGGTGGGACATCTGAAAAAACAGATGGACATGCAACTATGACCACCCCTAGAAAAAAAGCATGCCGCAATATGACAACAGGAAAAATGCAAAACTCCCTTCCTGTAAGCTTTTTCCCCCTGAAAGTGTACCTCTTGTACGGGGAAAAGACTGTGCTATAACTTAAATTGCCGGGCATACCAAAAGGGGACAAAAGATAAAAAACACCCGGGCCAGGGGAAAACCGGGGTGCCCAGCCCTCAAGGGGAGGTTTTTAGTGCCAAAGGAAAAAAAACTGCAGGAAATGGCAGAAATCGTACCCCAAATCCATCATTCCTGGAGGGGAACCAAAATCGATGGCCTCCACTCCAAACCAACAATACAATACTAACCCGGGAAAAAAAAAATCCCCCCCCAGTCCCAAACAATACCCCCAGTCCGATAACATTCTTTTTTGCAAATATACAGGGTTAAAGCCCAACAAACAACAAAAAAACTTTCTCCGGGGATGCTTGCAGAGGCAAAGGCAATTTTTCGGGCTTCACTGGACCCACATAAAGGACCCTTTGGGACAAAAAAAATTTTGTCCCAGGTTACAACCTATACAGATGTGACAGATTTAAACGGGAAAAAGGGGGGGGGTTGGGCCTGTACTTGCAGAGTCACTTGTTTGAAAACAGAACTGCTTAATCCCTCAAATGACGAGGGGAAATTTTTTAGCAAAAAGGGTGGGAAAAAAAAACCTGTCATTGTATAGTCACAAGCCCCCGGGGAGCAACATCCCAGAAATTTCCCAAAAACAGTTTAAAAAAATTGACCACTGTCTGGAAAATCTTGCCCTGCACAGAACATCTTGCTCCTGGGGGATTAAAACTTAAAGGGCACCAAAAAATGGAAAAATATAGCAAATAATATTTTGCAGAAATAACACCAGGGGGCAGCCTGATGAAAACTCACACTACAGATTTTTTAAATCTCTGCAAAAAATTCAATTTAAAACCAGCAAAAATTAAGCCTACAGACAAAGAATACACTAACCTCATTTTTCATAAAAATGATGATCTGATAAAAATGTCACCATTCAAAAACAATTACTCAGATCCAACAAAATTGGGGTTCAGAATTTGGGGACCCCCAGACCGAAAAAATGAGATAATCACGAGGGGCATTCCCCAAAAATTCAACTTCAAAAACAAAAACAAAAAGGGGACCAAGAAAACCAAGCCCTAACCGATATAAGCAGGAAATTAAAGCAACACGCCCCAAACTTATGCAAACAGATTAACTGGGTGGCACTCGATGTAGGCACAAGGTTTTTTTCCTTAAGAAAAAGGAGGGTAAAAAGAAAAATAGAAAGAGACAGGCGCCCCCCTTTACAGGACGGAAAAGAATAACGGGGCTAAAAAGGTCAATATATCAAAAATTCGCGGGGGAGACACGGGTCAGAGAAAAAGCAAGCATCCTTAAGCAAAAAGAATCCTTTTAAGGAGTCGGAACGCGGGAAAAAAACTAAAAGCCATAAATGAAAATCGAAAAAAACCCAAAGTATTTTTTCTCCTATCCCCAAATCAAATCGAACAACGCCAGTTTTGGGGCTCCAACTTAAAAAAGAGGGTCCTCACGATGACAGCAGGAAATGAGTGACTACTAAACCCCCAATTGACCAGTTTTTGGGCAAGCCGCTAACCGACTGAGAGTCGAAGTTCAAAATGAATTTTTATAGAGACCCACAAAATTTGATTAACCAAGCCTACCGATTTTTCCTGACCCCAAAAGACTTCGAACAGGCGAAAAATTTTAACATGCCCATGCATCTGCCCCGGGGCCAGATCGGAACTTTTGGGGTTCCAAAAACTGCTAGAAGCCCCTTCACGCCCCTTTTTCCCATCCTATGGAGAGGGACATGGCCCGGGGGGGTCGTCCCCAGTTACTAAAAAGCAACAGACATAGCCCCAACTCCACAAAGGGGCAGAAAACAAACAGCAAAGAACTACAACCAAAGCATAACATCCCATATATAAAAAACTTTGAAAGGGCCAAAGAAGCAAGATCACCACCCATCTAGAAACCCATCAGTTACACAACCGGGCAACAGGGGTTTTAAAAACGGGGTCGCTCCTGTCTGTCTCAATACGGGACACTCGAAAAGGGTCCAAAATGCACTAAAAAGACAAAAAGAACAGATGTAATAAACAGACTTTGCAAAAGCCTTCGAAAAGTGTGACCATGGCGTAATAGCGCACAAAAGCGCGCAAAAGGGAATAACAGAAAAGTCGGTCGAGGGTCTATAATTTCCTCCAAAACAGAACACAGAGAGTAGTCGTAAACAGAGTAAAGTCCGGGGCAGCTGGTGAAAAGCCTGTTCCACAAGGCACAGTACCGCTCCCATCTTGTTCCCATCCTCATATCCGACAAGACAAGGTGTCCCACAGCACCGTGTCTTTTCCCTTTGCAGATGAACCCGAATCTGCATGACAGTGTCTTCCATTGCAGCACTGCAAGGCTCCAGGCGGACTCCACCAAAATTTTAGTGGCTGCAGAAAACAATATGAAGTTCAACGATGAGAAATTTCAATTACTCAGATCCGGTAAACATGAGGAAATTAAAATCTTCATCAGAGTAACAAAACAAATTCTGGCCACAAAAGAGAGCGAAACACCCAACGTAAAGATCCTGGGAGTGATTATTGTCGGAGATCACCCTTCAAGGACCATAAATTGTATCAATCGCAATCTGCATAAAAAATGACAGGATGGATAATGAAAACCTTCAAAACTTAGGGAGGCCCAAGCCTTGATGAACACTCTTCCAGGTCACTTGTTCTATCTAGGCTGGAATATTGCTGCACTCTAACAGCACCTTTTCAAGGCATGTGAAATTGGCCGACCTAGAAATGTACAGAGAACTTTCACGGCGCGCATAACGGCGATAAAACACCTCAATTACTGGAGCGCTGAGTTTCTAAACCTGTATTCCCGGGAACGCAGGAGGGAGAGAATACAATATTATTATACACCTGAAAATCCATAGAGGACTAAGTAACCGAACTTGCAACACGAAATCACTCACTACGAAAGCAAAAGACTTGAGGCAGACTAGCAACCAAACCCCCCAATGAAACAAAGCAGGGTGTCTCTAGCACGTAAGAGACCATACACTAAGTGTCAGGGGCCCGAGAAACTGGTTTCAAACTGCCTCCCAGCACACATAAGGGGGATTACCAACAGACCCCTGGCAGTCCTTCAAGCTGGCACTGGACAAGCACCTAAAGTCAGGTTCCTGAATCAGCCGGGCTGGTGGCTCGTACGTTGGTTTGCGTGGCAGCCTGCAGCAAACAGCTGGTTGATCAGGCGCTGATCCACACAGGGAGGCCCCCTGGTCAACAGACCGGGCCGCGGGGCGTTTGACCCCCGAAGAACTCTCTCCAGGTAAAACTCCGGTACAAGACTCTACACTTGCAATTGCAACTTAAGGTCTAAATATAAAGTTTGTTTTAACCAAGAATAATTGCAACTAAAGGTCTAATATAATTTGTTAACAAGAATCAAGATATAACTAGTTTGAAAAAAGAAAAAAAAAAAAAAAAAAAAGTTGACAAGATAAAATACAACAAATTTAATCTTCCAAAATGAATGAAAATAGAAAATAAAAATGGCAATGACTTGGTTATAATGATAGAAGATGGTAGACAGGTACACAGGTACACAAGGTACAATAGGTACACAGGTACAACGGATCCTATAAAGGTTGGAGGTGAATATACAACTTGAATTTTTGGCAAGAAAAGGTTAAGAGAAAAAAGTATAAAATATGCCTAATGTACACATGTAAAATTGACTGTAGAAAATAGGTGTTTAATAAAATTTAGTAGTAATAAGATCACAAGAAATAATTAATATAATAAAATAAATGAAAAAAAAGAAATGTTTATTTCAAGTACTAAATTTTAAGAACAGCTATTTGGATTCAATTTTGGACTGGTAGTTATACTAGAGCTTAATTGTCAGTACAAGGTATTTAAGAGCAAGGAACTACTCTTAGATAGTATAGTGGTAATTAAAAACAGGTTATTAATGGTAATTAAACAAGTAATGGTAATTAAAATAATGCCAAAAATGTTGAGAGTAAATTGTACTGATAGTAAAAAATGGTATTTGATAATAAATTTGGTAATTAAAAAATGGTATTTGATAATAAATTTGGTAAGTAATAGCAATTAATAGTATTTAAAGAAATATGAGGTTGTAATATGGACAGAGAAAGTATTAATTAAGCAAATATTTAAGCAAACAATTTTGTCGGCCTGAGGCTCCGCGCATACATGTCTGAACATAAGAACATAAAAACATAAGAAAGGAGGAACACTGCAGGAGGCCTGCTGGCCCATACTAGGCAGGTCCTTTACAATTCATCCCACTAACAAAACATTTTGCCCCATCCCAATTTTTTCAATGCCACCCAAGAAATAGCTCTGATGTGAAGTCCCCACTCAATCAACCCCCCCACTCATGTACTTATCCAACAACCTAGATTTGAAACTACCCATAGTCCTTACCTTTCATAAACCCAACTGGTAGACTGTTTCCACTCATCAACTACCCTTTTCCAAACCAATACTTTCCTATGTCCTTTCTCTAATTCTAAACTTAATCTAATTTAAACCCATACTGCGGGTTCACTCTTGGAAGAGCATCCCAAGACCTTAATTTATATCCTCTTTAAAATTATACCTATCTTCCACTTATAAAAAAAACACTTCGAACAGGTCTCCCCTCAATTCTTCGTCTAAACAATGAATGTAACTTAAGAGTCTTCAAATCTTTCTTCAATAAGGAAGAATTTTCTAAAGCTATGGGGTATTAATGTAGTCATCCTACGCGAATGTTTTCTAACGAATTTATGTCCAATTTTGTAATACGGAGACCAGAAACTGAGCTGCATAATCTAGGTGAGGCCTTACTAATGAATGTATAAAGCCTGCAGTAATACCTCTGGACTTTCTGTGGCTTACACTGTCTTGAATATAAATTCCCAGTAATCTATTTGCCTTATACGTAACGCTAGGCATTGCAGTCCTTGTTAAGGTTGCTGCTCACCATAACCCCCAAGTCTTCGTTTCGGCATCTGTATGCTAAGGTTTCTACAACATTTAACTATAGTACTAGGGTTATGGACCTCCCCAAGCTTCAAGAACCCTTGCATTTATCTACATTAAACGGCATCCTGCAACTTTTCTGACCAAGAATAGAGTTTTTTTATATCCTACTGAAGTTCATAAACATCTACGTTTGAATCAATTATCCTACCGATCTTTGTGTCACACATATTTGCTCAATATCACTAGTATTTCCCTCATCAAGATCAATTGAATATAAGTTATAAACAACAACGGCCCAAGAACTGATCCTGTGGAACGCCACCTTGTCTACAGCTCCCCACTCTATAAAAAAACCCCATTTAGGACACCTTCTCTGCTTCCTGTCAGTGAGCCCCAATAAAACAAAAATGACTCGATCCACGAGAAGTACTTTCCCCCCCATGCCATGAGCTGCCCACTTTCTTCAACAGTCCTAGGGTGCGGAACTCTATCAAAAGCCTTTAACTAAAATCTAAGTAAATAATATCAATTCCTTTATTGTGGTTCAAACAGCCTTCAAAAGCTTTAACTGAAAGAAAATTAATAAATTAGTTAGACAAGACCGGCCTCTTGTGAATCCATGCTGAGTAACATTAATCAAGCTATGCTTATCGGATGCTTCTTATAATCTAGCTATAATTGACTCTAGTAATTTGCCCTACAATTGAGGTCAGCTTAATTGGGCGTAATTGGACGGTACGACTTGGTCCCTCCAGTTTTTAAAAAATAGGAGTGTACATTAGCCATTTTCCACATATCAGACACTACACCTGTTTGAAGTCGATAAATTAAAATATTAGTTAATGGTTCACAGAGTTCCATTTTTGGCATTCCTTAAGAACCCTTGAAAAAAACTCATCATGAACCCGGCGACTTTTTTGCTTCCGTCTGTCTATCTGCTTCACAACCATCCACTAGTGACTGTGATGTTTACGATAATTTATCTTCGTTCTAGCCCACTGTAAAATTAATTACTGGAATAAATTGGTTAGGGTCCATCCTGTGTAAAACAGAAGAGAAAATATTATTTAAAATCAAGCACATTTCATGCCTCTTGTCCAAGAAAGGTGCCCAAGTTATTTTTAAGGGGAACCCTACTTAGATCTCTAACTTTTTGTTTTCAATAGACCCTGGAAAAAACTTTTTGGGTTAGTTTAGAATCCTAGCAACTTTAATTCATATCCTTTTTAGCTTTTCTTATCCCCATGTTTATATGTCCCCTCTAATGTCATTATACTGATTCATAAGATACCCTCATCCTCTTTGTACCCTCGAAATTCCCTTTCCTATGCCCTAGTAAGATATTTGAGCCTATTAATTCATCCAATTTTGGGTCATTTTCTATTTGATCTAATTTCTTTTAATAAGGGATAAAACGCCTTGAGCAGCATGTATAGTGTTCAGAAAACTTGTCCATACTTGGATAGCTTCGTCTTCGGTTACCCCAGACAACAGATGATAAGTGTTTCTCTAAAAGCCCCAATCGTAATCTTGCTACTGCGAAAATCTGGGACCTGTTACTGAGTTAATCGCTACTATCGTACTTCCTTCAATGCTAAAATGTAATTATTTGTGGTCCCCTAGCAACCCAGTTCCTCTAAATTCTAAATAAATAACAAGGATTCATTATTTGGCATAACTACGTCAATCAGGGTATTTTCCCCTTGTAGGTTCTGTCACAAACTGCCTTCCAAAAAACAATACTGAAATACTTCTAAGAAGTCGTAGATTTCTAAAATTCACAGTCAGAAATCCATAATCAACATGACTAAAGTTTATAGTCTCGCTAGAATTACTACATTAACCTGCCTTGTGGCCTTACAATTTTCTCCCATAGTAGTTTCCCTGTCCCTATTAAGTTTGGGGGACGGTAAAAATAAATCAAACTCCTAAAATCAGTTTTTCATGCCCCTCTGAAAATTCTATCCAAACTGACTCTGGTATGTGTTAACTTCAGACTTATACCCGTTTTTATGCAACAGTTTCAAGCGATCTCAGACATACAATGGCCCCCCCCCCCCTCCCAATACCTTCCATCTTTCTTGGAACAATTTAAAAAACCTGATTATGACATTCCGCAGGCATGTCCCCGACTTTTTGAATTAAACCACGTCTCAGTTAAGGCAAATACATCAATGTTACCTACACTACAACTAATCTCAACTCGTCCCAATCTGAATTCCCTAATCACTACGGCAATTAGCATGATAAACATTGAAAGACTCGCCTTTCTCTTACCCTTATGGCTCATTGTCTATTTTCTACTAAAACCTATTACTGTCCCCTTATCACCCAAGGTCCCTGGCTTTTTTCAAATATCCCTATCCTCGTTTTATTATCTAGTTTCCCCGAGAACACGTAACTATGAAACTAACACAGGGACTCACTGCTTTCCCTGCCAAAACCCATACCACTAACTATTCCTAGTTTAAAGTCCTAACTGCTCCCTCCACCGCAGTTGCCAGTGCTCCCACCCCACACTGAACCTCAATTATGTTGTGATCTGAGTATATTGTTTTTGATATGGTGACATTTCGTATCAGATCATCATTGTTAGTAAAGATGAGGTCTAGTGTATTCTCCAGTCTAGTAGGATCTATTATTTGCTGGTTTAAATTGAATTTTGTGCAGAGATTTAAAGCTCGTGTGTGAGTGAGTTTTCATCAGAGCTGCCTCCTGGTGTTATTACTGCAACAACATTATTTGCTATATTCCTCCATTTTAGGTGCCTTAAGTTGAAATCCCCCAGGAGCAAGATGTTGGGGGTAGGAGCTTGCAGATTTTCCAGACAGTGGTCAATTTTTAACAGCTGTTTCTGGACTTGCTGGGACGTTGCATGCGGAGGCTTGTAGACTACCACAATGACTAGATTTTGGTTCTCGATCTTTACTGCTAAAACTTCCACTACATCATTTGAGGCATTAAGCAGTTCTGTGCAAACAAGTGACTATGCGTTATACAGGCCAACCCCCCCTCCTTTTTGCCTGTTCACTCTGTTGCATCTGTATAGGTTGTAACCTGGGATCCATATTTCGTTGTCCACGTGATCCTTTATGGAGTTCTCTGTGAAAGCAGCGAACCTTGCATTTGCCTCTGCAAGCAGTCCACGGATGAAAGGTATTTTGTTGTTCGTTGCTGGTTTTAGACCCTGTATATTTGCAAAGAAGAATGTCATCAGACTGGTGATATTGGTGGTACTGGGGGGACTTTTTTTTCCTGCATTAGTATCTGTATCTGTTGGTTTGGAGTGGAGGCCATCGACTGTGGTTCCACTCCAGGAATGACCTGGATTTGGTGTACGATTTCTGCCATTTTCTGTCAGTTATTTTTCCTTCCTGGCACTAAAAAACCTCTCCCTCTTGAGTGGCTGTGGCTACCCAGGTTTTCCCATGGCCTGGATGTTTTGTATCTTTTTGTCCCCTTTAGATAGTGTGCCTGGCAATTTAAGTTATAACAGTCTTTCCTGTACTGAAGAGGGACACATTTCAGTGTGAAAAAGTTTACAGGATGGGAGTTTGCATTTTCCTGTTGTCATATGAGCACGGCATTTTCTAGGGTGGTCAAAGTTGCACGTCCCTTCTGTTTTTCCAGATTTCCCATGCCTACAGATACCAAGTGCATAATATGTGCACAGGCTTGGTTTCCGTTTGCCTTGGATTTATGTGGCTGTATTCCCTGTTGGTGCATGTTTTCCTGTCTCATTCCTGTCCTCCCTAGTACTAACAATGGAGCTCTCACCAGTTGTTTGCTATCTCCTCTGGTATTACTAGTTTGTATATTGGTTTTATCTTGCCTTGACTAC
>NC_069484.1:26362326-26386632 GCF_026875155.1 Cherax quadricarinatus | reverse complement strand
CACAGTCAACAGATGATAAGTGTTCTCTAAACCCATCGTAATCTGCTAAGCAAAAATCTGGGACTGTTACTGAGTTATCGCTACTATCGTACTTCCATTCAATGCTAAATGTAATTGATTTGTGGTCACTAGCACCCAGTTCCTCTGAAATTTCTAAATTATCAACAAGGGATTCATTGTTTGCCATGACTAAGTCAAGCAGGTTATTTCCCCTTGTAGGTTCTGTCACAAACTGCTTCAAAAAACAATCCTGAACTACTTCTAAGAAGTCGTATGATTCTAAATTCCCAGTCAAGAAATTCCAGTCAATATGACTAAAGTTAAAATCTCCTAGAATTACTACATTATCGTGCCTTGTGGCCTTAACAATTTCCTCCCATAGTAGTCTCCCTTGGTCCCTATCTAAGTTTGGGGGACGGTATATCACTCCTAAAATCAGTTTTTCATGCCCCTCTGAAAATTCTATCCAAACAGACTCTGTATGTGTTACTTCAGACTTAATACCCGTTTTTATGCAACAGTTCAAGCGATCTCGGACATACAATGCCACCCCACCCCCCTTCCTGATACTTCTATCAACTTGGAACAATTTAAAACCCTGAATATGACATTCCACAGGCATGTCCCGACTTTTTGAATTAAACCACGTCTCAGTTAAGGCAAATATATCAATGTTACCTGCACTAGCAACTAATCTCAACTCGTTCATCTTATTCCTAGCACTACGGCAATTAGCATAATAAACATTGAAAGACTCTCCTTTCTCTTTACCCTTCCTGCTCATTTTTGTTTTTCTACTAAACCTATTACTGTCCTTATCACCCAAAGTCCCTGGCTTTTCAATATCTACCTCTTTCTGCTTATTACCAGTTCCCCTAGAACTCGTAATATTACTACACTGGGACTTCACTGTTTTCCTGCCAAAACCCATACCACTAACTATTCCTAGTTTAAAGTCCTAACTGCTCCCTCCACCGCAGTTGCCAGTGCTACCACCCCAGACCTAGATAAGTGAACCCCATCCCTGGCATACATGTCATTTCTGCCATAGAAGAGGTCCCAGTTGTCATTGAATGTTACCACATTTTCCTTACAGTATTTGTCCATCCAGCAATTGACACCAATTGCCCTGGACAACCATTCATTTCCAACTCCTCTCCTTGGCAAAATACCACATATGACAGGGTTCCCACCCTTACTCCTAATTATTTCTATTGCTGACCTATACCTGCTAATCAGGTCTTCACTCCTACGTCTGCCATCATCGTTGCCTCCAGCACTGAGACAGATAATAGGATTGCTCCCATTACCTCTCATGATGTCATCCAGACGGCTAACAATATCCCCCATCCCAGCCCCAGGAAAGCAAACTCTCTGTCTCCTACTCCTGTCCTTCAAGCAGAATGCCCTATCCATATACCTAACTTGGCTATCCCCAACAACAACAATATTCTTAAACCTTCCTTGGTGTCGTTCGTCGTGTTGTTCCCAGTAGTCGACTCACATTCGTCGGGTAGCACTGAGAATTTTATTAGATTTTTCCCCACAACAATTTCCACGGCAGTCTCTTTCTTCTTAAACGTTTTCAAACCTTTTCCATTCGTCTTCTGATCGTCAACTTCGTTCCGTGCTGTCCAGCCACTGACCAGTTTCCCTTCTTGACCTGAGGACTCAAAACAGGAGGACTACTACGAATCTTCTTGTTTTCCTCGGTCAGTCGCCGAATCTCCACCTTCGCCATCCTCAATTCTTCCTTAAGCTGTTGGAAAAAGTTGCTCGATGGAGGGCATCTTGCTTGAATTCGTAGAGAGCGCGCAAACAGGCCCTTCACAGAGCTAAGTAAAAACGTCAACACTGCGCAAAGGCCAACTCAATCAGGAGCTACTGCGCTGCACGTCCGCACGGCCCAATAGCGATGCGAACACTCACTATAGATAATGAGGTATGCCAGGAAACATCTAAGATGGAAAAATTGCTTTAATTCCTACTACACATCTCTTGCATCAACACTAGTAAGTAAACTACCAGCTGCATCAAATCCCTTTTTAACACAGACTCTGATAAAGTTTCAAACATACTATACCAATAAAGGGTAACCCCAAACATTTTGCCCACAGTAAGTGTACTCATGACTTTATTCAATAAGAACTAAGAGCACAGGCCCTGATAACATCCCGTCTAATTCCTAAAAAAAATGGTGCTTCTGAACTTCAATCCCTATTGCTCCCCATAATAATCTATCAATCAACACTAATACCGTACCGGAGGGTTCAAGGAGGCCAGAGTTACTCCTATCTTCAAGAAAAATAGTAGGTCTGATGTAAGCAACTATAGGCCTCTTAGTATACTCAGTATAATATCTAAAATTCTAGAGAGGGAGGTGTACTCTCAAGTAGTTAAGTACCTTAATGACAACAGCATTCTCCATAGATATCAATCGGGCTTTAGAAGATCCTACTCAACCGACACCTCCCTTATTAATCTGATGGATTACCTAAGAACTGAAATGTCAAAGGGGAACCTCATAGGTATGGTAACCTTAGACCTGCAAAAGTCCTTCGATACTGTCAACCACAATATATTATATAAGAAACTTCAAGCTATCGGTATAGGTTCTGTAGACTGGTTTAAGTCCTACCTTAGCAACAGGAGACAAATAGTCAAAATCAACAAAACGGAATCAGAACCCCTGCCGATAACATGTGGAGTTCCCCAAGGTAGTATTCTGGGTCCCTTATTATTCTTATGTTATGTCAATGATATGCCTATCAGTGTCAAGTGCAAACTCCTACTGTATGCAGATAACAGTGCTCTGTTAGTGACAGTAAAGACCCACACAAGATATTGCTAATGTTTTAACACTGGAACTGGAGTCCTGCAGCAAATGGTTAGTAGACAACAAACTATCATTACACCTAGGGAAAACTGAAGCCATTCTCTTTGGCACGAAACATAAACTGAGAAGGGTAAATAATTTTAATGTTCAGTGTAATGGGGGGCCCATCACTTTGGTTTCATCAGTAAAATATCTGGGAATCCCCTTTAACCCATGCATGTCAGGAGAATTGATGGGGAACAGTGTAGTAAAGAAACCGAATGCCAGACTGAAGTTCCTGTATAGACAAGCACAGTGTCTACCTACTGAGGCTCGTAGGACCCTATGTCTAGCCCTTATACAATGCCATATGGATTACGCTTGCTCTTCATGGTACTCTGCCTTGACAAAAAAACTGAAAGATAGACTGCAAATCACCCAAAACAAAATTGTAAGATTCATCCTGGGGCTGGGACCAAGAGAACATGTAGGCCAGGATGAATTACAGCAGTTGGATATGCTGAATGTTGAAGACAGAGTAAAACAACTGAAGCTAAATCATGTTTATAAAATTGCTCACAAACTGTGTCCAGAATATCTTGCTGTCAATTTTGTCAAGGTTGGGAACCAAAGCAATCATAGTACTATGGGGAGAGAGCACAACTTTGTAGTACCCACAGTCATTGGCCAGGCTTCAAACACCTTTTATTGTACAGCAATAAAGGAATTGAACAGACTACCCGCACATGTCAAAGCCAGTCATAGCATGAACCAGTTCAAGAAGAGTGCCAAAAGGTGTCTGATGAATGTAGCTACAGAAAGGGAGGGGAATGATTTTCTATTTTTTAGCTAACATACGTGTAAATTTTACCATATTCCTAGTAATGACCCTCGTATTGTAGATAGTCTTAATGATCCTCATGTAGTAGATAGTCTTTTCAGTATGATAATAAGATGTTATCTTCATTGTAGAATAATAAGAAAATATTATAACTTTTATATTATAATAATAAGGTAAAAGAACCCCAATGGAAATAAGTCACTCTGTCTGACTTTTTTGGGTTATCCCAGGTTCTCTACACATATGCTGCTATATATGATAATTCTATGTAACTGTATTTGTGTATACCTGAATAAACTTACTTACTTACTTACGAATATGTCTCCTGTGTGCCTACCTGCCTGCTGCAAGCAAATATCCAAGTGGTTGACACGGGCTTAGCAAGCACATTCAAGCAGGCTTGAAAGCAGCATTCCAAGCTAGCCAGAACAAGCTAAGGTAGCCTGCAGTTACAGCTGTCTTAAGGCCCAGCATGTCTATGTTTACTTTCTACAGTGCTGCTGGCATACCAGTGTTTCCTGTAGTGGCTTAGTTAAGAACAATTTAACGAGCATTGCAGTACTGACTTTTTAAGTGGGACATGCCAGAGGTTCACCTATAAACATAGTAAGTTTGTGCTAGAAGTGTTAAGTGCTGCAGATTTGTTGTAACTATTTGAACGAGTGGATTTCACTGACTTAGGACATTGTGCTACCATCAGTACCTACGTAGGCTTAAAATGAGGAGGAATGTTTGGCCCTGCTGGGTGACCTTGAAAATGGCACTATAAGACCCGCATGCCCCTTACTCCCATACTGCGTGTGTTTTAGTGAGGTGAATGTCCTTTCCACGCTTTCCTAATTGCACCGTATCCCTTAAACTCGTCGCCATTATCCTACATATGGGATAAAGGCCGAGTTAGCTATCCAGGCCAAACAGCGCGCCAAGTCCAGCCCAGGAAGGCCAAGTTACACTGCAGCTACATCTGTTTCTGAATCCCAGAATGCCCTTTGTGAACGTTCTAGCAGTGTTCCGGCAAGTACCCTTCGGGTTGTGAAACTAGTTCTTAATAGTGAAACTTGTCTGTCATTCCAAGACACGTGTGCTAGATGTGTTTAAGTGCTTGGTTTGGAGAAAAAACAAGTAGTCCATTGTTGGTAACTCTCGAGACGACTGTGGGCCCCAGTGAATGACACTTGAAAATCGCACTGCGACCCTGCAGGCCCCTAGACACCATATTGCCTAGTCAGAGCGAGGTGAATATCCCTTCCCTTGTCCCCTTCTCTTCTTAAGGGAATAAAGGCTATTTCCTGACCAAAAGTAACAGAAAACTCATCCACCTCAAGCAGCTGAACAAAAGTGACCTATGGTAAATTAACGAAAAGTAAATGAGGTGAAGGCGAATTCCGTACGTTTTAGAAGTAAGGGGCTCTGAAAAAGAGAGGATTTCAAAGGAGGCATTGCTGCAAGAAACAACGAGAGCAACAAAACACCCATGCAGATTGGTTAGGCATGAATTCCCTGCTAACACATGATTTTGAGGTCAAGTTTGATGGTTTTACGAAGCTTCATAGACCACCCAGAGGAAAAAACGCTTCGAGATTCACATTCGGTCATGACGAGTAATAATTACGTTTTTTGTTGCTAACGACCCAACATTCATGAAAAACTCTTACACATAAATATCTAACATACCAACTCCAAGCTGCCCCACAGAGATCACCTAAAGTACCTTATTGGCAATCCACAATGTCAATAAGTACTTGATCCTAAATTCCTGTTGTCAGAATCCAAGTTGCAAACCCCTCGACCGACTTCAAATTATCTGATATTGGCGTGAGTGTATTGGCCAAGGGACATCCACCATCATATATCTACTCTCTGTGCAGCGCTTAACAGGAGTTACAAAATAGCTTAATAAAATAAATTTTAACAAACACCTCAACCGTAGAAGCTACAAGTTCAGCGCTGGTGTCACATTGCTTGGAATGAGCCAGTTAAGTCACACTGGTGTGCAGTGTGTGCCAAGGCCCATCCTTCTCAACCATGCTATGATATGTATCAAGAACACCAACCGTTGCATAAGAATGTATCAATTGTAAGACTCCAGAGTCACAGCTGCTCATGCTGACTGCAGAGCAATAGCCTGCTCACATCACCAGCCGCATGCTTCCGCCTCACACCATCAACACCCCATGATGAGGCAGTAAGGCCTACCATAAACCTTCATGTCTGAATACTGACCCATGCTGATTTCAGACAATATGGTTGAGCGAGTCCATTCCCCTTCTGGAGTACATCAACAGAGCACGATCAACGTCTGCTATCAACACTAGTAATGCTGCTGGCGTTGACATCTAAGCACCACCCTGTCCTGGCTGATTCAGCTTGTCCCAGACAAGCCCACCTGGCTGCAGCTGACGCGAGACATCAATACCCCCAGATGACGCAAGTCCTTGCTGGGGTGGTACACAACATAGTAGCTGTGGGGCATACTGTACAGGAGAAGCAACAATGGGTCTGAAACAACAACTTGAGCACCACGAGGAAAAACTTTACAGAGGTTGCAAATAGAACATCAACCCAAAGATTGTCAGCCATTTATGAAACTGATTGTGTTATGATGAACAAACTGATGATTTGCATGGTGTTTAATAATTACAAAAATGATTGAATCTATAGTGGTGTTTACAATCACAGTGAAGATGATAAGGCAGGTGAAGACATCATGATATTCAACCTGTTGATGAATGTACTGAAAGATACTGAGTGTGGAGATGAGCCCGTTGTTGATCATGGTGTAAAGTATCTCTGGTCATAATGATGATGGAAGTGATACATGTGATGATAGTGAGATTGTAATAAAAGTCAGAGAGGTGAGTGCGAGGGATAGTGTCACCTTCCATACTTAACTAGACAAGAGCGCGCCATGACCTCTGTATACAAAGACACCCAAGAGGTCCTCAACTAAGAGAAGTGCACTTAGGAGACTCATGGATAAGGATAATCGATGAATATTGATATTGAGCTAGACGATTAAGTCTTTGTTATATAGTAAGTTTTATTCATTTGCTGATAAATTGAATACAATCCCTGACTTTTATAATGGAACCAAACTCGTATAAACTATCCCATTTTAATTGGAATAAAGCGTCACTAGAAAAAGGGATTTTCTGACTGCATCAATAAAGTAACCACTGAAATCCATTATGACCTGTGGTGTCTACAAGAGTGCAGAGTCCCTAGAAAAATCTCCAACCCCCTAAATTGCCATCATATTACCTGAAATCTACTAATTCTTGTGTACTATATATTAAAAAATCACTTCCCCATCAACTTCTTGCACATAAGAAAAACAGAGGGCTACAGTATCGCGTGTAGGATTTATAATTGGGAACTCTGCTCTCAACATATTTAACTTGTACCTCCTGCTGATAAGTTTAATTACTTGGAGCTTCCCAACTTTGTGCTCATTCTGAACCTACTCTCATTAGTGGTGATTATAATGCAAGACACGAAAGCATTGGAAACTCTCAGTATTGGTAAACGTAATGGCAATCAACTGTTGTCACTCTTAAACAGTCAGATAATGTGCAAATTGTAGGTGACCTTGAACCCACACATATCATGGAGGTGTCTGATCAGTGTGGGAGAAATTTTCTCCAGAGGGGGGTATCAGGCCTCCTTCAGGCCCCTTGAGCCCCTTTCAGCCTGAGGGCCGCAGCCCTCTCAGAAGGGCAAGCGCTTGTTTTTACTATTTTTCTTCTACAGGAGTAATTGATCACAGATGCCTACGGTATCTGACGTGGTCAGTGACCGATGCTCCTTGCAACCAGTGTTTGCAGAGTGTAATTTTAATAAGAGAACAGAAACATCTCTTACTTTAGCATGACAATAAGGAAAATCCTGCTCCCACTTCGTTTTACCATATATAGAAAGTGGACATTGTTGTCTTGCTAAGAACAGCAAGAATCAAACCTTCTGCTTTGCTTCATCGAGGAAGTGCAAGGAAGCAACAAGTACAATGGTCAGCTTTTTTTTTGTGGCAAGGGGCAGCAACATCCGTGGGGCGCTGTGGCGTCTTCAATTACTTTTGACTCTACTGAGAGTGACCACTGACGCCAGGATAACCACTAAGAACACTGATCTGTGCGTTTAGTGTGGACAAAGTGTTTCACACAAATACGATTAAACACCTTACAGAGAAGTGTGATCAACTTCTTAGTGATATTGTGTGAACAATGTAGATGAACAGTGTAACAACAAGTGTTTGATCCAACAGAGTGTAGAGTGACATATCTTCAAAGAACACTATTCCATCAAAACAACTCACGGATATCCGGGTCATAATTACGGTCTGAATACATATACCCAGGTAAGTGTTCTAACCGTCGTGATGTACAATACTATGGACTGCGCAGTTTGATTATAAAATGCGTGAGTTAGTCACTAATCATAAACCCTGGTGATATTCGGACCATTGAGTCCAAACAAGTACGTACATCGACAGCCACCAGTGTATAAAATATGCTGACCTAACACCCCTAGGGTAATTTATAATCATACAAAGTTAATATTTCTTGGACACCCGTTGTTGAGATGGTTTCGACAGCTTCTAGACCTCGTCTGCAGGGCGACTGTGCAGGCGATGAGTTGTCCTTTAAGTTAATATAAGTCTTTTAAACATAACTGGTAAAGCCATTTCTCTACATAATTTGGTCCTTCGACCGAAAAGACCCACACATGTGGTCCACATATATTGTACTACAGTTTACACAATAACCTATGAGCCAAGGTCCTTCGAAAAAAGCTGTAAAACAGGTGTTTTAAACAATATAAATCAGTATTACATGAGTCCCTCCAGACTCAATCACATAGAATGGGCAGCCAAAAGAAAACGCACTCACCCAGCGATCACACCAAAGAAAACGAGCTGGTTGACTCACCACCAACGAAAACGGGAGCTGGGTGACTCAACCCACACCCGCACCCACGCTCTACCAATCTCGAAAATTGCTGACCAAGACAACAACAACCCAAGTGAAAGTTTCAGTTTGTCCTGAGTGTATATATAACTACGACATAGTGTTAATAATGTTTATAGACAGAAATGAAAGAGACAAGAATGTGTTGACGTTGTTTCTTATAGAAACTACCAGTTTTTATTAAAGGACTATATTTCAAGTGTAACTTACAAATATATGTTAACAGTGAAATTTATATATGTTTAAGTAATATTCACGGTTAATTTAACAGTTATACACAGAGAACATTTATATGTAAAGTGAATGTAGGGTATAATATCGGTTTTTACGATTAATCATCGTGACAGGCAGACACAGCAAAACTCAAGCCATAAACACCAGACACATGTACCCTGTACCCTTCATGGTCATTGACCCTGAGGTTAAGCTTTAGTAGTCAGTTGTGTCTGACTCGATTTTGCTGACTTAAGCATAACAAAAACTCATCTGTTTAAGCATTACAGAGTTTTTTTAACACTTTAAGTGTGGTGCTAGAATATTCAATATACCATTAAAATGGCTTGTTTGAAAACTTCAGTTTTCTCAGTCTTTACAGACTAAGATTACACAATTGAAAAATACTAATACAGTCTGTATAGGATTTACTCAAGATACCAACATAGATTTTGATGATCTCGAGTGTCAAATTTGGATTATTTACACAACGTCCTTTTAAATTGACAATTAATTCAGACTATAAACACATTATGAAAATAAATTCTGAACAGATCCGTCCTAGGATGAAAATAAAATGTTTTGATACTTTCAGTAATCAACAATTAAGGTGAACAGGAGTAACAGGCTATCTACCGCAAAACTCTTTCACAGAAACCTACTGTAACTAGTGGTTCAAACACCTGTTACACCTGAAACAACACGTGTCCCATTACCAAGCTTACCTACAGTGTCTTACCTATTTTCCAAGTCATAATTATGAAGAATTCATTAGTGGTTTTCAATCCATAGTAAATTCACGAACTGACATAGATGAATTGCTAAGTTGCAATTACCTTAAAGGTCTGTGAAGGGAGAACCCTATGAACTGATTAAGTCATTTCCGGTGGTTAAAGGCAATTATCAAAAAGCCTTACGTGCTTAGCAGACAATTACTTTCGATTGCCGACAAGGCTAGAGTTAGACATGCAGTCTTAATAACAAGCTTGAAGAGCCACCCACACATTGTTATTCAGACTTACAGGCATTTAGAATCACATTAGACAATAGTCTCTGATCCTAGTGCTAAAAAAGACTAAACAATGTGATGGTTTATCAGTGGTATTGTACAGATAATAGTCACCATTGGGGGGGGGGGGGATGGGTCAAACTATTGGAACGATTAATATTATGTTCCATAAACGCTATTTTCACTTGTGAAGAAATTAGCAATGTTTACAAACAATAGTTCAGCATGCAAGCAACGAGACAAGGATTAAAAATACCACAAATCCCAGTGGATAATAAACCTTCAACTCAGTATAAAAAGAGTAGACCGACCTACTCCCACTAAACCACATAATGAAATCCCATATAGGCATTTATCAGTTGTTAATTCAACAGACAGTAACAAACAGACACACATAAACGTACTCCAAAATGTGTACGTACTTTGTTATGGAACACATTTGGCACAGTATTGTATCCAATACACAAAAGGAGGCACGTAAAAACAACGTGTTCCTCAGCTGAAAAGGTGCATCAAGTGTTTAGGTGAACACAAGGGGAGAAAAGCTCACTGAAGAATGTTTTAAATGCAAGGTTATGCATCATAACAGCATTATGCCCAAATACTTTTGCTGAACAGCCACAGACTTTCCACAAATCAGAAGGTCATCAAGCAACAGCATTAAATGTGAGAGATAAGTTTAAAGCAACTGCCTCTCCCGATAGCTCGATTTGATTATCTAATAAATTACACAAAACCAATGTGCTAACACTATTTGATCAAGGCTCACAAAGGTCCTTCATAAGAAAGAACAGTGTTGCAGAAACTGAATAAACAACCTATGGTCCAAAATACAGTTAGATATAGCTGGTGTTTTGTTCCACAATTTCTGTAAACATTACATATGACCTAGCCAGAATCACTGTTGGTCTAGGAAACAGGAAAAAGACAGTAGAAGCTATGGTAGTGAAAGATTTGCCTAATGCAGTGCAGATCCAGGGATTAAAAGAAACAGTTGCCGCACTGAAAGCAGCTAAGGTCAAGTTAGCCTTCCTGACATACGACGGACACAATTAGTCCAATTGATTTAATCATTGGAAGTGATTATTATCACTGTTTTGTGCAAAATATAGTAAGTAAACATGAATGTCACTTCTGACAACAGCAGGAGGCCACATGATATGTGGTCCCATTCCCTCTCAAAGTGGGAAAGAAGCTGTATTGATTCAGTGGAAAATGTACTAGTTACGAGAATAACCGCTGATCCAATGTTATGTAACCACAGCAAAAATTATCATAACTGGAAGAAATGAATGAACCATGATAAGTTGTGGAATATAGATGCGTATAGGTATTGATGTAAATACCAAGACCACAAGAGTCACATACTCATAAGCCAATATTTGGACACTGTCAAATAAAAATAAAGGACAGTAATTGGTCTAGGTTACCATAGAAATTTAAATTCCACCACATCTACCTAGCAATTATCGCATTGGCTTTCGGACAGATTAAAGCATACACAAATACATGAGCCTCAGGAAGAATCCTAGCTACTGACTTCTATGATAATCTCAACAAGATTCAGTTGACAAACATTCATTGAGGAAAATAGTCTAAGATAATTGAAGACAAACGCTCATTATCTCCCGCACCATGGAGACAGAAAAGATTCAGAAATCACTCCCAAAACGTGTTGTTTATAATTGCAGCGCACGTGCAAATAAATATGTAGCAATCTTAAAGACTGTCTGATGACCGGACCCTCACTAACTGAGAGCTTGGAGACGTGCTTATGAAATTTCGCACAACCCCAATGCCACAACAGGCTGATATTTCCACGGCTTTCTAAGAGTAGGACTACAAGAAATAGATAGAGATTAAACTTCGATTCATGTGGCCTGAAAAATCCACATGATCCCTCAAAGTCCTGTGAAAACTTAATCGTTTCGAAATCGTATTATTTGGTGCAACATCCACTCCATTCTTACTATAAGCTACTCTAAATACACATTGAAGAAATCTGAAAGACCTGTCAAAGAAATCTTAAAGAAAAGTTTCTATGTGGACAATCTTCAAGGTACTGGAATAAAGAGGAGGATTTGGAAATCCTATACAGAGAAGCTCACAAGGAGATGAAGAAGCAAATAAGCCTCTTATGGATGTGGAATACTAGATTCAAAGCACTTATGGGAACTTATCAAAGAAGATTTCGCTGAACTGAAATTACCTGATGGCAACAATATGCGGGACTTATTGGAACACACAGGAAGATAACATTGAGTCTCAAAAGGATAAACAATAATCAAGTCAGTACACGCACTAAACGTAGTTTACTGACAGATGTACACAAATGTTTTGATCCTCTAGGACACGTCACAACCAATTACCATAAAGGTAAAAATGCATATGCCAAGATGCGATTGAAACACAAAATAGGATGGGATGAGCAACTGCCTCTAGAAATGAATCAAGCATGGGAATGAAATATCCAAGGAGTTTAATCCACTTCATCAAATTAAATTTCCCAACAAATATGTCAAGAGGGGAAACAAGTACACATAACATGTGTTCGGTGATGCTTAACCAGAGGTTATGGCGCTGTACTTACATTGAGTAGATGCTGAAGGAAGTACACTAATTACTTCAAAAGGCCAGGTAGCCCCCTTGAAGGTCAGAACAGTACCACAATTGAACATGAACAGCTACTTCTAGTTTAGTCACAAGAATTAGCTGTCAATCTCAAAAAAGTACTTGATCATCTCACAATTGAAAAACCGTGAATCTGGGAGTGATAATTAGAGATGCAGTCTCCATTGGTTAAGAAATAATAAGAGTAATTTTGGTCTATGTACAGAACACGTAGCAGAATGGAGTTAAATTGGATTAAATTAGATGAGTTTAGATTTAGAAAGGACATAGAAAGTATTGGTTTGGAAATAGGTTTTGATGATGGAACAGTCCTACCTAGTTGGATTATTGAGCTAGGGACTTTGGTAATTTGTGGGGGAAATCAAGGTTGGATAAGTACATGAGTGGGAGGGGTGGGATTGAGTGGTACTTTCACATCAGAAAGCTTATTTCTTGGTGGCATTGAAATTGGGTTGAGACAAATGTTTTGTAGTGGGATGAATTGTAAAAGACCTGCCTAGTATGGCCAGCAGGCCTCCTGCTGGGTTCCTCCTTTCTATGTTCTAAAGTTCTTAAAAGAGATCAGAGAGATTATCTCTTTTCTCCACTCCTCTACCCCAGAGATCCAGCTGAATGTTGTCACGTGGTTGTCCCACATCAAGAAATTTGTGGATAATAAATTATGGCTCCACCGGACCGAACTTGCACTCTAATGAAAAACACTGGCCTCAGCAAAAAGCTCACGATTATGGTCCAGAAGAAACAGTCTGACAGAAACACAGCAGAAAATAAGTTGTGTAAATACTGCAGACACTGCAGGTCTTAGATTGGCGGATCGTCTGTCACATGTCTCGTTGTGCTCCGGGTTTTCGGTGTTTTCACGGTATTGCTCTTACGTGCTAGAACTTTGAATTTGTGTCATCAAGTCCTATACGAATACATCCCTGCTAGCGCCTGTAACCAATCCTTGGGGGGCGGAAAAACAATTATAAACTGATTCAAAAAAGGAGAATTATGAGCACTACTAGCAATTTAACTGCCGAAGGGAATCATATAAGGCCTGTGTCCCGTGTGAAAAAATAATATAATTGAACTTTTCGTTGTCAGAGGAAAGAAAGTCTCCATGATAACATTGATTATACATACTGTATAGTGGTATGACTGAAAAGGTGCTGGCTCACGAGTTAGATTGATGATAAAGGCTAAAGTGCATTTTGAAACAGGTGAATTTGTAAATGAAGTGATAAGCCTATAGAGGCAAGTGCCAGAATTCGCCAGAACCTTACCACAGGGACAGCTTTTTTTTAAATAATCTTCTTCCCTGGCCTGTTAGTGAACTCGAAATATAATCTAGTGATACCAGTGAATAGAGAATACTGTGTTGTAGTAGCAACTAACCAGTTATTATAATGGACTTAGTGGTGAGTGAAGTGACTTTCATTAGTTTCCTTTTTCTTGAAATACCAACTATACTGTGAATTTCATATAACTTGTTATTACCCTGCGCGCAATATACACAACGAGAACAATTATAACATACAAGAAAAAAGCGTCCTTCCTCCAAAATTTCCACCAGTCAACAATAGTGATAATATTAGGCAATTATTTGTGGTGGGAGACGAAAAAAAAAAAGAAAATGCTAGGATACAGCTATTGATAACGA
Source organism: Cherax quadricarinatus (assembly GCF_026875155.1). Taxonomy (NCBI): domain Eukaryota; kingdom Metazoa; phylum Arthropoda; class Malacostraca; order Decapoda; family Parastacidae; genus Cherax; species Cherax quadricarinatus. The sequence continues at coordinate 26,372,517 of NC_069484.1, read as the reverse complement.
ATGGTGGAGGTCGACCTATCTCACAGTAGGACTGCCAGCATCACCGATTCTTCAACACGCAAGATATACTATCTGTATCAATCAAATCACATATTACTCGTAAATAATTTCCAGTAGATCCTTCAGTGAGTAAGCGTCAAATCACCGACCCATTAGTGAATGTTTTTAAATAATGACCCACAGATCAGATAAGAATACTGTTCTGGAGAAAAAGGCGAACCTTGACTGGTCCGAACCCATGACTGGTCCGAAAACCCTTGACTGGTCCGAACTCTTATGTTCCGAAACCATGACATGGTTCAAACGTTACGTTGGACAATAAAGCATGACTGTAAACGATGAGGGTTGTAGGCGCCTTATATACACAAACATTAAAAATCAGGAACGATGACGGTAAAGCTGTCCAATATAACAAAAAAAGCAGTTAGAAACAGAAATACAAAATAGCAAAAGCTCATTTAAGGTTATTAAATAGAATATTCAGAGGTTGCTAAGTAGAATTGCAGTAAATCAAACCATTGCAATTCATTATAGCTGTGTGTAGTCCTGTGGATAGTCAAACCAAAGTGGCTTCCACCATGGATAAAAGTGTTCATTTTTGTGAAAATTGGTGACACGCCCCTTGGGGCAGATAACCAGGACCTAGCTACAAGCAGTATAAAACAGAGAAGTTGTATTTGGGGTATGCCCGGAATGAGGAAAATCTGTGGACTAAAATCACAAGGGTATTAAAAGAGGACAACATCAATAGCGCTTTCATAGAAAACCTGGAAGCTTTCACAACCAGATGGGAAACATAAAAAGTCCTGGATGAATGTTACAGCCCTTGATACTGGCCATGTAGTCACAAACTGGTAGCTGAGTGATGTCCTTGAAGTCAAGTAAATGTGGGGCTGATAGTGCGGACCTGGGAGAACAGAAATGTTTAAGCCTGAAGGTTGCTGTCCCAGGGAGACAGTAATGGAGAAGCTGTAGGTGCTGTCCTGGGAGAACAGAAATGGTGAACTGGAGATGCTGTCCGGGAGACAGTAAAGTGAAGCTGTGAGATGCTGTCCTGGTGACAGTACATGGTAGAAGCAGAGAATTTGGTCCAGGTAGTCGGGAATTATACGCAGGAAGGAATACATAGAAAATGACCTCATAGGGGACAGGAGCGCATAGTAGGGAAAACAAGTGTAGTCCAAAGATAAGATAAAACCAATATTTCAAACTAAAATACCGCAGGAAAATACAAACAAGAGGACTCCAATAGTCAATAGTGAGGATAAATTACCAAAAAACAACTGGTGGGAGTCCATGTTGGTGCTAGGGATGATAGAAGTAAACATGGAAACATGCAACCAACAGGAATACAGTCACAGAAACCCAAGGCAAGCGGAAACCAAGCCTGTGCACATACTTTGCACTTGGTATCTGCTTCATGGGAAAGTCTGCAAAAACAGATGGGAGACGTGCAACTATGACCACCCTAGAAAATGCCATGCACATATGACAACATGGAAAATGCAAACTCCCTTCCTGTAAGCTTTTTCACCTGAACTGTGTACCTCTTCATACAGGAAAGACTGTTTACCTGGAGTAACCTGGAGAGAGTTTCGGGGTCAACGCCCCCGCGCCCGGTCTGGTGACCATGCCTCCTGTGGAATCAGGCGCCTGTATCAACGCATCAGATGCTGCTGGCTGCACGCAACCAACGTACGAGCCACAGCCCTGCTGATCAGGAACTGCCTTATAAGGTGCTTGTCCAGTGCGCAGCTTAAGACTGCCAGGTCTGTTGGTAATCCCCCTTATGTGTGTGGAGTCAGTTTGGAACAGCCAGGGCATACCATCTAAGGGGGACAAAAAGATACAAAATCATCCAGCCATGGGAAAACCTGGGTACCCACAGCCACCAAGAGGGAGAGGATTTTAGTGCCAGGAAGGAAAAAAAACTGGCAGGAAATTGCAGAAATCGTACACCAAATCCAGGTCATTCCTGGAGTGGAACCACAGTCGATGGCCTCCACTAGCCAAACCAAAGATACAGATACTATGCCGGAAAAAAAATCCCCCCCCCAGTCCAACAAGACCACCAGTTCCGATAACATTCTTCTTTTCAAATAAACAGGGTCCCTAAAGCCACAACAAACAATAACAAAATACCTTTCATCCGTTGACTGCTTGCAGAGGCAAAGCAATGATCGCGGCTTTCACTGAGACCCACATAAAGTAACACTTGGACAACAAATATGGATGGCGAGGTTACAACCTATACAGATGTGACAGACTGAACAGGCCAAAGGGGGGGGGGTTGCCTGTATATTGCAGAGTCACTTGTTTGCACAGAACTGCTTAATGCCTCAAATGATTATTGGAAGTTTTAGCAGTAAAGGTCGAAAACCAAAACCTAGTCATTGGTAGTCTACAAGCCTCAGGATGCAACAACCCAGCAATTCCAGGAACAGCTGTTAAAAATAGACCACTGTCCTGGAAAATCTTCCAGCTTCTGCACCAACATCTTGCTCCTGGGGGATTTCAACTAAGGTACCTAAAATGGAGGAATTAGCAAATTAATCTTTTTGCAGAAATAACACGCATGAGGCAGCTCTGATGAAAACTCACACTCACATCGAGCCTTTATAAATCTCTGCACCAAATTCAATTTAAACCAGCAAATAAATAGAGCCCTACAGACAGAGAATACACTAGACCTCAATCTTCACTAACAAATGATGATCTGATAAGAAATGTCCATGATCAAAAACAATATACTCAATCACAACATAAGTGAGGTTCAGGACATGTATCCGTGGAGCCCAGACCGGGGGGACAAATGAGACTAGTCACTAAGGGAGCATTCACCAAATTCACTTCAATAACAAAAACATAAATAAGGGACAAGTAAAGCCAAGTCCCTAACGATATAAGCTTGGAAGATAAACTTAAGCAACACAGACCCCAACTATGCTAGAACAGATTAACTCGTGGCACTCGATGTATGCACTAGGCTTATTCCTCTAAGAAAAAAGGAGGAGTAGAAGTAAAATAGAAAGAGACAGCCTCCCTTTACAGGCGAACGGAAATGAATAACAGAACTACTAAAAGAGGTCAATCTATCTGAAATGCGTAGGAACACTGTCAGAGAAATAGCAAGCATCGAACTAAGCTAAAAGGAATCCTTTAGGAGTCAGAATCGCAGGAAGAACTAAAAGCCATAAATGAAATCGAAATAAACCCAAATTATATCTTCTCCTATGCCAAATCAAAAACGAGAACAACTGTCCATTAATGGGCCCCTACTTAAAACAAGATGGTCCTACACAGAAGACAGCAAGTAAATTATGAGCCTACTCAGTCCCGAATATGACACAGTTTTATTTAGCAAGCCGCTAACCAGACTGCGAGTCGAATATCACAAATGAATTTTTATGAGAGAGCCACAAAATTTGATTAACACAAGCCTATCCGATGTATCCTGACGCCAAATGGATTCGAACAGGCGATAAATGACATGCCCATGGCACTGCTGCCCGAGCCAGACTCACGGAACTCTGTATTCACAAGACTGCAAGAAAGCCTCAATCACTAGCCTTTTCCATCCTATTGGAGAGGGAGCATGGACATGGGGTTCGTCCCTCAGTTACTAAAAACAACAGACATAGCCCCACTCCAACAAAAGGGGGCAGTAAAGCAACAGCAAAGAACTACAGACCAATAGCAATAACATCCCCATAATCATCAAAATCTTTGAAAGGGTCCTAAGAAGCAAGATCACAACCCATCTAGAAACCCCTTGAGTTACACAACCCAGGGCAACATAGGTTTAGAACAGTTCGCTCCTGTCTGGGCTCAACTATTGGTCACACGAGAAGGTCCTAAATGCACTAGAAACAAAAAGAATGCAAGATGTAAGATTATATACCGGACTTTGTAAAAGCCTTCGACAAGTGTGACCATGGCGTAATAGTGCCAAAATGCGTGCCTAAAGGAATACGGAAAAGTCGGTCGATGGATCTATAATTTCCTCACTAACAAACCAGAGAGTAGTCGTCAACAGAGAAAGCCCGAGGCAGCTACGGTGAAAAGCTCTGTTCCACAAGCACAGTACACGCTCCCAGTCTTGTTCCTCATCCTCATATCCAATAGGCAAGGATGACAGCCACAGCAGCACCGTGTCTTCCCTTTGCAGATGACACCCGAAATCTGCATTACATGTCTCCACTGCAGACACTGCAAGGCTCCAGCGGACATCAAACCAAACTCTTTCAGTGGGCTGCATAAAACAATCTGAAGTTCAACGAGAGAAATTTCAATTACTCAGATATGGTAAACCGAGGAAATTAAATCATCATCCAGAGTACAAAACAAATTCTGGCCACAAAATAGAGCGAAACAACGCCACGTCAAAGACCTGGGAGAGATTATGTCGGAGGAATCTCACCTCAAGGACACATTAACATTGTACCAATCGCAATCTGGCTAACAAAAAGACGAGGATGGATAATGATAACCTTCCAAATTAGGGAGGGACAAGCCCCATGAGACCTCTTCAGGGTCACTTGCCTATCAAGGCTGGAATATTGCTGCACACTAACAGCACCTTTCAAGCAGTTGAAATTTGCCCACCTAAAATGTACAGAGAACTTTCACGGCGCGCATAAACGGAGATAAAATACCTCAATTACTGGTAGCCGCTTTCAGGAGGTATTATGTTTCCAAACCTGTAGTACCCTGTAACGAGAGGGAGAGATACATGATTATATACACCTGGAAAATCCCTAGAGGGACTATACCGAACTTGTCACACGCAAATCACGTCACTACGAAAGCAAAAGCCCTTGGCAGACGATGCAAAACATCCCCCCAATGAAAAGCAGGTGTGTCACTAGCACGTTAAGGACCTACAATAAGTGTCAGTCCGAAGACTGTTCTACTGCTCCCAGCACACATAATGGGGATACAACAGACCCCCTGGTCAGTGCTTCAAATCTGGCAGCTGGACAAGCACTAAAGTCAGTTCCTTGATCACCGGGCTGTGGCTCGTACGTGGTTTGCGTGCAGCCAGCAGCAACACCTGGTTGATCTAGGCCTGATCCACCAGGAGCGTGGTCGCAGACCGGGCCGAGGGCGGCGTGACCTCCCGAAACTCTCTCCAGTAAACCAGTAAACTACAGAAAGAGTCCCATTGAATGGATCTAAATACTCATCTTTGGGTAAACTCTTAAGAGTTTACAGCTCTTGTCCTTGAATTCATTAAAGGAATAAAACCTGATTATGAATGTCTTTTTCACCCTATTAAATACTGGGTGAAACTAATACAGAAAGATGTTTCTCTACAGAATATAAATTTCTAGAAACACAAGATAAATCCCCAAAGAAACCTGACATGAATAATTCTTTTAGGACTTTATCTCGACTCAGAAAAGATTATAAGATGTCGAGGAAGAATTCATAATTCTTCACTACCTAAAGAAGCCATACATCCAATATTGATCCCCAAAGAATCATTGGCTAACAAAACTGATTGTGCAAAACGCCCACAGTAACGTGTTACATGGTGGGGTAGCTGACACACTTTGTCATATACGACAATCCTACTGGATACCTCAAGGTCGACAAAGTGTGAAAAAACAAATAAAGGACTGTATTACTTGTCGTCACTACGAATGCGAGTATGTCATATCCAGGTTCACCTCCATATCCTCTGAAAGAGTTTGTCATATCACACCAAATTTTAGGTGACAGGTGTAGATTACACTGGACCAGTAATTTTACCAAAACAGTTGACAATGTTCCCTCAAGGTGACATCTGTTTGTTCGCTTGTCTACAACTAGAGCAGAATTTTAGAAGTAGCCACTGACATTCTCTGAACCTTACAAATTATTCAGAAGTTGCACCAGAAGGGCATGTCCCAGACTGTGTTTCAGATATGCAACGAACTTTGTTGGCTGGTGCTGCTTATAAAGCAAGATCATGATCAACCAGAAGTACAACCAGAAGCTGAATCAACGCAGTTGTCGTTGGAGATACATTCCCCCTAAATCTCCATGGCAAAGGCGGATTTTATGAAAAATGTCGGCATTGTAAAACGCTGTCAAAGGGAAAGCTTTTCACTCGAGAATAATTTTGAAGAATTCCGTCAGTTGTGACGAAATGAAATAGAGTCAACAACAAAACCTCTAACTTATGTTCCGATTTTTCGGGACAATTTTAGAAGTTTTAAGTCCTTCTCATTACTCCAGCAAAGGATCAAACCCTGTTCCCCCTGAATGAAAAGAAATCATGAGGATCCTACTTTTTTCAAACCTAGCAACTCGAACGTAAATTCAAAACCTAATAAAGGATTGAACTTTGGGAGAAAATTTTGGCGAGAAGACTATTACCTCTTGAGAAACATTTCCAGGAGTGGTGTTCCTAAAATCAAAAGCCCTTAAGACCTGGTGACATAGTTTTATTGACAATGATGGCCGAGGTCCCAAGGGCCCCCTTGGAAAAAATTGTGACCATATACCGATGCAAAGGGAAATCATCGGGGACAGTTAAATTTTTAAGAAAGGGTTTGTAGTGAATAAGGGGACAATAAATAAATGTACTGTTAGAATTACACAGTGTTGAAAAAAAAAATTTGTGATTCTCCGAAACCACACAGATAAAGTGTTCAGAAAAGACAAGCAGCGTGGGGCGAGTGAGAAAAAACAAAATTAAAAGTTAAGTGATGAAAAGTTTCCCTGCAGGAAACCCCGCCCCCCCCGTGTGGGGAAATTTTCTCCAGGGGGGTATCAACCCCCCTTTGTCCCCTTTAGCCCCCTTTTCCGGGGGGGGCCCAGCCTCTCAGAAGGGGGAAGCGTCTGTTTTTTTCAGTGAGTAATTTATCACAGATGCCCCTACGGTATTGGTGGTCAAATGACCTCGCTCCTTGCAGTCCGTGTTGCAGAGTGTTTTTTAATAAAGACGACATTTTTATTTAGCAGGGGCAATTAAGGAAATCCCCCTCCCACTTGTTCAAAATTAAAGATAGTGGACATTGTTTTCTAGTTAAGACAGCAAAAATCAAACCTTCTGCTTTTCTTCATCGGGAATGGGAAGGAAGCAAAAAAGTACTAGGTCAGCTTGTTTTTGTGCAAGGGGGCACAAAGGCGTGGGGCGCTGTGGCGTTTTTTCAGTTACTTTGACTCAGAGAGTGACATGACGCCCGGTAAAAAGAAAAAGATCTTGGTTAGTGTGGACAAAGTGTTCACAAAACCGATAAAACTTTCAGAAAGTGTGATCAACTTCTTAGTGATATTTGTGAACAATTGTTTATGCAGTGTAACAAACGATTTGGTCCAACAGAGTGTAGTGCGACATTTCAAAGAACATATTCTTCAATCAAACCCAACGGATATCTGGGCAAAATTCGGGTCAGTTAATATACCCAGGGGGGTTTTAACTCGTGATGTAAATATGATGGCGGGTTTGGTATAAAATGTGGTAGTCACTTATCAAAAACCCCCTGATAGGGGACCATTGGGTCCAAAAAATACGTACATCGTCAGCCACCAGTGTATGAAATATGCTGACATAACACCCCCTAGGGGTAATTTATAATCATACAAATTATATTTCTTGACAGCCCATGTTGAGATGGTTTCAACAGCTTCTAGACCTCGTCTGCAGGGGCGGCTGTGCAGGCGATGAGTTGTCATTTTAAGTTAAGTATAAGTCTTTAAACTTAACTGGTAATGCCATTTCTCAACATAATTCTGTGCTTGGGCTTCAACATTACTTCTGCCAGCTGTGAGTCTTCCATTGTAACAGATATAGCGTCTGATCATTTCCCAAGGCTAACCTCACTAGATATTGGTAATACTATTCTTCAGCTATCAAAACTTTGGAGTCCAGTCCCTGGACCAATTATGTACCTCTGTAATCTTTTGACTACCGCCCACAGGATGGGTATGGGGTGCATAATAAACATATTAAACTAACTATTCTCCCTGGTGGGATATTCAAACGGAAACGCCTTAATGTTTCCCCTGATCAACATGATGACTTTGTTGCACATGTGACTGACTGGTATAATTCCTATGAGTGTACCTCTGTCGAGACTTTTAACAATGACCTTGTGAGCAGTATTCAGAACTTCTTAGAGCCGCCTCTGAAACCTCCTACTATTCTAAATCCAAATGACTTCCATAATAATCATAAGTCTTATAAAAACCATACCTATTACTTCGAACATTGAAACACACTGCTCGCAGACTAGGCCTAGCCTATAGAAATCATCGTACCCCTGAAATGCTGAGCCTCTTCCAAACTGCCCTTGCTGCTGCCAGAGAGCGTATGACAGAGCTGCGGCAAACAGACTGGGAACAATTTGTCAACGGTCTTAATGCTCACACCCCACTTAGCCGGGCATGGAGGGACATAAATAGAATTAAGGGTAACAGAATCGGGCAGATCGCGCACTTTCATCCCTTGCATAGGGCGAATGAGTTAGTCAGTGCTTGGGCTGCTACATCTAGCTATGACAGTCTTCCCAATACCACACAGGCGAAATTAATGGAAAAATATGATGCAAGGGAGAGACTTGTTTGCTTTATGCTCAGCAAGGCAGATGACTGCAACATTCCTTTCACTAATAATGAACTTGATGCAGCACTAACTAAGGGCAACTCCACGTCGCCTGGTGAGGATGGTATTACTTACAACATACTCAGATTGCTGTGTCGAGTACCAGGTAATCCTTTACTTGAATTATATAACATGAGTTATATCACTGGGGAGCTCCCTAAATCATGGACCAATAGCCTCATTATTCCCATTCCGAAGCCCAATCAACAAAACTCATTTCGCCCAATATCCCTTACTAGCTGCCTGTGTAAAACATTCGAAAGGATGTTTCTTAATCGTCTTATGCACAGAATTAAGGAATTCTTGTCACCCCGGTTGCATGGCTTCATGCATGGAAGGAGTGTGCGTCATTGCATTACCACCTTTCTCACTCTGCACACTGACAGCTCAAACACTACCTTCCTTGAACTTAAATCCGCTTTTGATGTAGCCAACCGACATGTAATCATTAGTGAACTTGCCAGAATGGATGCTGGAGGATGGCTTCTCCGCTGGATTAAAGGTTACCTGTCCAACAGAAAGTCGTCTGTGTTGTTCAAGGGACATAGAAGTATAACTAAAGATTTTGAATTAGGAACCCCACAGGGAGGTGTGCTTAGTCCCACCCTTTTCAACATTTTGATTAATGCCTTAGTTAATGCCATGCCTAGCCAGCCCCATCATAAGATAAGATAAGATAAGATAAGATTTCGTTCGGATTTTTAACCCCGGAGGGTTAGCCACCCAGGATAACCCAAGAAAGTCAGTGCGTCATAGAGGACTGTCTAACTTATTTCTATTGGGGTCCTTAATCTTGTCCCCCAGGATGCGACCCACACCAGTCGACTAACACCCAGGTACCTATTTGCTGCTAGGTGAAAAGGACAACAGGTGTAAGGAAACGTGTCGAAATGTTTCCACCCGCCGGGAATCGAACCCTGGCCCTCTGCGTGTGAAGCGGGAGCTTTAGCCACCAGGCCACTGGGCCACCCCCAGGCCAGGTTAGTTTTTCTGATGACATAATGATTCACAACACCGGATTCTCCAACACCCAAAACATTCTTAATCATGTACTAGCCTCGTGTCAGGACCTGGGGTTAATGACTCAAGAAATCGTAATGACACGATTGCAAACAAACCATACCCCCGGCCGGGATTGAACCCGCGGTCATAGAGTCTCAGAACTCCAGCCCGTCGCGTTAGCCACTAGACCAGCTAGCCACAATAAGATTCATCCAACTAGGTATATTTCTACACCATAGGAAGGTTAGCACAGGCACCTCTGTGACCACAAATGCAAGTTTTTACAGGCGAATCTCCAGCTAGCGTGGTCGTGACGAACTCTAGCTCAAGTCCCTTCACTGCCGTCAACATGACTCAAGAAACCGTAATGACACAATTGCAAACAAACCATACCCCCGGCCGGGATTAAACCCGCGGTCATAGAGTCTCAAAACTCCAGCCCGTCGCGTTAGCCACTAGTCATTTGGCATTAGGATAACATCGGATAGGCTTGTGTTAACCAAATTTTGTGGCTCTCTCATAAAAAATTAATTTTGGTCTTCGACTCTCAGTCTGGTTAGCGGCTTGCTAAAAACTGAGTCATATTGGGACTTGAG
>NC_069484.1:26334094-26361826 GCF_026875155.1 Cherax quadricarinatus | reverse complement strand
CCAATTAAGGGAAGATATACTAAGCAACACAGACCCCAACTTATGCCTAGAACAGATTAACTTGGTGGCACTCGATGTATGCACAAGGCTTATTCCTTTAAGAAAAAGGAGGAGCAGATGTAAAATAGAAAGAGACAGGCGCTCCCTTTACAGGCGACGGAAAAGAATAACAGAGCGGCTAAAAGAGGTCAATCTATCTGAAATGCGTAGGGAGACACTGGTCAGAGAAATAGCAAACATTGAACTTAAGCTAAAGGAATCTTATAGGAGTCAGGAATCGTGGGAAGAACTAAAAGCCATAAATGAAATCGAAAGAAACCCAAAGTATTTCTTTTCTTATGCCAAATCAAAGTCGAGAACAACGTCCAGTATTGGGCCCCTACTTAAACAACATGGGTCCTACACAGATGACAGCAAGGAAATGAGTGAGCTACTCAAGTCCCAATATGACTCAGTTTTTAGCAAGCCGCTAACCAGACTGAGAGTCGAAGATCAAAATGAATTTTTTATGAGAGAGCCACAAAATTTGGTTAACACAAGCCTATCCGATGTTATCCTAATGCCAAATGACTAGTGGCTAACGCAACGGGCTGGAGTTTTGAGACTCTATGGCCGCGGGTTCAATCCCGGCCGGGGGGTATGGTTTGTTTGCAATCGTGTCATTGCGATTTCTTGAGTCATGTTGACGGCAGTGAAGGGACTTGAGCTAGAGTTCGTCACGGCCACGCTAGCTGGAGATTCGCCTGTAAAAACTTGTATTTGTGGTCACAGAGGTGCCTGTGCTAACCTTCCTATGGTGTAGAAATATACCTAGTTGGATGAATCTTATTGTGGCTAGCTGGTCTAGTGGCTAATGCGACGGGCTGGAGTTCTGAGACTCTATGACCGCGGGTTCAATCCCGGGCGGGGGTATGGTTTGTTTGCAATCGTGTCATTACGATTTCTTGAGTCATTAACCCCAGGTCCTGACACGAGGCTAGTACATGATTAAGAATGTTTTGGGTGTTGGAGAATCCGGTGGTGTGAATCATTATGTCATCAGCAAAACTAACCTGGCCTGGGGGTGGCCCGGTGGCCTGGTGGCTAAAGCTCCCACTTCACACGCGGAGGGCCAGGGTTCGATTCCCGGCGGGTGGAAACATTTCGACACGTTTCCTTACACCTGTTGTCCTGTTCACCTAGCAGCAAATAGGTACCTGGGTGTTAGTCGACTGGTGTGGGTCACATCCTGGGGGACAAGTTTAAGGACCCCAATGGAAATAAGTTAGACAGTCCTCGATGACGCACTGACTTTCTTGGGTTATCCTGGGTGGCTAACCCTCCGGGGTTAAAAATCCGAACGAAATCTTATCTTATCTTATGATGGGGCTGGCTAGGCATGGCATTAAGTAAGGCATTAATCAAAATGTTGAAAAGGGTGGACTAAGCACACCTCCCTGTGGGGTTCCTAATTCAAAATCTTTAGTTATTCTTCTATGTCCCTTGAACAACACAGACGACTTTCTGTTGGACAGGTTGTTACAAAAAACGCGATTCTAAAAGCTTAGAGATCTCCAGTGAATACTAGAAAGGACTGCCCTTCTAGCATCCAGCCTGTTACTGGGTTTTCGTAACAAGTAGTCAGTATCCTTGTCCAATTATCCATTAAAATTCAGTGTGGTTCAATAGCGCTTCAGGATTACAACTGGTAGGCTACTAACTAGAGAAATTAAAATTTAATAAATTTATTAATCATTAAGTTGTCTAGAGGTATATTATCAAATTAAATTAAATCAATCACAGTAATCAAAATAAAATAAATCTCTCGAGTTCAATATTATTGTGCTGAAAGCACATATCACATTTATAATTCTTAAGTACCGTCAGGTACATTAACATTTAATAAGATATTACAAATATGTACAAGTAAGTGTGTATGTGTGTAAGTGCTCTTAAGTAGTTCACTATGTCTCACGACTCGACTAGACTCAAACAAGTGACTGACAAAGTCCTCAAATAAACTAACTTCTTGACCGACTGGCAACCCGAACAGTCTGCTTGAACAACAAAGAATGCTAAGCCCAATAGTAATGCAATATGCGACTGCGACACAGAATCAGGAACTGGGAGATAATATAACGACACTAAGTAGGGACCATCAGCAGATCCTCCACAAAAGTTACAAAACTCCCATACTACTGAATCTAAGTTCAGCATAAGAAAAACACTGACTGTGACAATACACAGAAACCAGTACAAAATTAGGTCAGAAGCTATAGCTAAGGACCTGAGATGTTCAGAGTGTCTAAGCGACACACAACCTCAGTACAACGTCGAAAATCACTAAGTCTATACAATGTTCTGTGAATAGAGTTCTACAGAACTAACAAGAATAATGAGACAGACAATCTGTCCAACCACCAAGCGAGTCTCGAGCAGACTGAATACTTCACGAGAGGTGAGGACACCCCCCCTCGATCACGTGATAGCCCCGTGGACAGCACAGCTCAGAAGCCGGCAGTCTAACGAGCGACAAGCGATAATTACAGTAGTTTGACAATCAAGACTTGAACTGAGCACTTAATATGTAACATCCTACCTCACAACATAAGCTACGTCAAATAACAATATAAGGCAATACATTTGCGATTTAGCTATTATCGCAAATATAAGCAATGTAAAATTATATGAAAAGATAATATACATTATATATACATAATCATTGTAACCCATTCAGGGGTTGCAACACCCCCCCCCCAACACGACAGAGGGTCGCACTAGGAGTTGCATTAATGTCTTTCACATTATTACGGATTACTCATATCAATACAATTTAATATAAATATTAATCAAAGTCTCTCTTGTGCCAAGCACCTCTACAATTTCACAGCGTCCATCACTAGTATCGTAAAGGGTTCTTAAATGGAGATATCGCAGGTTGAAGGTAGACACACTTGTAGGATGGTAACTATATATTGTCAGACTGAGATGAGGGATGGAGCCCAGCTGCCTTGCCTGTCCGCTGATCTGCCACCAAGTGAGACCGGGGCAGAGGTATGAGCCTACACATCTGTATCCCGTGACGTCACACAAAGCCACAGGCCTACAAGGGATCTCGTATCTAAAGCACATGGATGATACTAATATGCTATGCTATATAATACTGGGAATACAGGGATCAGCAACTATGCTGACAGCTCGGTCATGTTACGTATGTCGTCCCGACATACACTACTATACTATAGGCTGAACAGGCAGGCAGATCTGGGCTGATTCTATACAATAACAAATTCATATATAACTTAGAACTAATGGATGGTATCATAATGGATTTTACATAATGGGTGTTAACATATTCATTACAAACTATAAGGACAAATCATTGTACAATATGGATGGAATTGATCGATCGATCTGTATTCATGCACTCTACGGATTCTGAGGAAGAATAAATATATACAAAGAAGTGTTTAACAGAAAGGCAGATTCGGTGCACTCAAATCTAGACTGTTAATTCTCAGAATACGGAGGGAACGTGAACACGAAAATTTCTGACAAACTGATCAGCTAATAACAAAACACACAGTTGACAATTTCATTCATCTCGGACATCTAATTACACAGACTATGTACATTTAAACCCAATTCTGCTAGGGTAAGGTTTACATATGCAGAATGGTTATCATCTCTGGGAGGATCGAATTCCTCTGCAATGCCTAACACATGCCTTGACTGAGAGAGATCTGAAGGAGTATCTACAAAACATACTTGCGGGTTTCTCATTACTTGTCGAGTACGCAAGGAGTAACGACATTCAGGTTGAGTATCTGACTGAGTATCTGAGGTAGAGAGTACAGGATCAGGAGGATTGTCAGAGTCTATCACATTAGTCTGGGTAGCAATATCCTCAACATCGCATACTAATTTCATATGATCTAAATGCGATTCTTTATACTGACCAGTACTAATCTCTCTAACCTTATACTTATTACCAGTGATATGTTCAACTACTCGATAAGGACCAACAAACTTTTGATCAAGCTTTGGCATTGCAGACGTTTTGTTAAAGTTAATCAGCATAACTCTCGAACCTACTTTGATTTTGGATGGCTTTGCTCGAGTGTTTGCGACTCTTGTAAATTCTGCTGTTGATTTATGAAGTTTTCATGGATTCTTCTAAAAACACTTTGAGCTAAGCTGGTACGAGTTGCTACGAAATCATCAGGGTTGTAATTAGGTTTCGGAGTAGAATATAACAACTCATAGGGTAAACGCTTGTCTACGCCATACAATGCATAATGTGGAGTATCACCTATGGAAGCATTGTAAGCAGAATTTATGGCACACTGGACATCTGGTATAACTTCATCCCAAGTTTCACTATTGGGGTTGATAGTGGCTCGCAGGACATCAAGTACTTTCTTATTTGTTCTTTCGGCTAACCCATTGCTGGCAGGATGATGAGGAACAATGGTGGATTTAGAGATCTTGTATAAAGTACACAAATTTTCAAGAATCTCATTACAGAATTCACCTCCATTATCTGTTACTAAGGACTTTGGGGTGGTATGCCTGCAGATAATGCGTTCTTTAAAACGCTTTAGCTACTGTCTCTGCAGTCTTATCTGCAATAGGAACTAACTCACAATATCTGGTGAAATGGTCTACCATAACACACAGATGTTTATTGCCTTGGAGGGAACATTTAAAATTGGTTAACAAATCAAGGCAACTCTTTCCCACGGTTCGCTAGTGGTTGGGTACACTTGGATTGGGTTAGGACCATTGACATTTCCTTTATGCTGCATACAGACACTACATTTCTTAACATACTCGGAAATGTCAGTTGCCATACGTGGCCAAAAGTATTTCATTCTGGCTTGTTTCACAGAACGATCCATACCAGGGTGTGCAACACCTGGTGCATACATGAACTAGCTGTAGAGCTACGTTCACTAGTGACTGTGGAATTACTAACTGGTAAACTCTTCTGCTTGGAGTACCCAACTCGGCTGTTCGATACAGTAATTCTTGGCTCATTACAAAGTCACTAATGGGTGCTGGTGGCTTCACAGTAAGAATGAGATCTTCCTGGAGCAGGAATCGAATCACACCAGACCACACGGGATCTGTTCTTTGTGCAGTTTTGACATCCTCGACAGTAAATGGAGGATCTGCAGTAATACACTAACGTGTCGCGATAAAGCATCTGCGACTACATTTGACTTGCCAGGTAAATGTTCAAAAGTGGGATTGAACTCTTGGATAGTCAAGGTCCATCTGGCTAACCTTCCAGTAGGCTGTTTGTTCTGGAATAAAGGTATCAGTGGCGCATGGTCTGTTAAGACATGAACAGGGTACTGGTAAATGATGTCTCAGAAGTGCTTTAAAGACCATACTATTGCTAAAGCTTCTTGCTCCGTTACTGTATAATTACGTTCAGCCTTCGTAAGGACTCGGCTAGCAAATGCAACTGCGTTGTACTTGCTATCAGTCTTCTGTGCTAGTATGGCACCTATGCCAATTGAACTAGCATCAGTTGTCAGATAGAAGGGCTTAGAAAAATCTGGGAATTTCAAAATTGGAGCAGATGTTAGCTTTTCTTTTAGAGTTTGGAATGCTGTTTCTTGACGGAAGGTCCAAACAAAAGGAGCATCTTTCTTAAGCAACTCAGTTAGAGGAGCAGCTATGGAAGAAAAATTGGCAATGAAAGATCTATAAAAACCTGCTAAGCCCACAAAGGATCTTACGGCATCAGCAGTTTTGGGAGTTGGAAAATTTAGTACTGCAGTTACTTTACTTTGGTCAGTCGTAACCCCTCTAGGAGTGACTACGTGACCAAGAAACTTAATTTCTGATCTGAAAAATTGACATTTAGACAGTTTGATCTTTAAATTTGCTTCTTCAAGCTTGCCAAGTACTATATCAAGTCTTTTCAGGTGTGTGTCCACATCTTCGGACATGACGATTACGTCGTCTAAGTACACCATAAGTGCTTTACCTATAAGACCTCTAAAGATGTTGGTCATGAGTCTAGAGAACGTGATAGAAGACGATCGTAATCCAAACGCCATACGGAGGAAGTGATAATGACCTGTGGGAGTGGAGAATGCTGTTAACTCTTGGCTGTCCTCGTGGAGAGGGACTTGCCAAAACCCTTGTAACAAGTCCAGGGTCGAGAAGACTTTGTTATCTCCGATATTGCGTAAAAGGTCACCTAGCACAGGAAGTGGGAAACGATCTGGAATGGTTTTCGCGTTTAACTTCCTAAAGTCAATCACCGGGCGCCAAGTGCCATCCTTTTTAGGCACTAGGATCAAGGGCACATTCCAGGGTGAATTGCTATGTGCAATAACTCCATCATAGAGCATTTGATTGATCAGTTCCTCTGCGACAGCAACTTGTGAATGAGGCATTCTGTACGCAGGTATGTAGATAGGTCTAGTACCAGGTTCAAGTGGAATACGATGGGACAATAAGTTCGTTATACCCATCTTCTCACCTGGTAAAGCAATGGCTTTACGACGTTTGTTCAACAGAGTCAACAAACGCTTGACTTCGTCTGGGAAGTCAGCGGGAGCTAAGTCTTTCTCCTCAATTGGTGAAACAGATTGATCCGGTGAAGTGGATGAGGTCTCCCCGGTAGAAATGGCACCGACCCACTGGTCAGGTGACACGTCATCCTGTACTTGAACAGGGTAAGGATAGTGAACTAGGTCAACGAGGTTGGTATTTGCTCTGAGACGAACACTGTGACCCAAAGTGTTAGCAAGGAGTAAATGGATCTTACTGTCTCTTACAATATGTAAGGAAGGTTCAACAAATAAACCTTTGACCTTGCAGGAATCACTGTCAACTAGGACGTTATCACCATCTGGAACATTAGGAACAACGACAGACACTCTAGTGAGAGCACTAGCCGCAACAGAGACGTCTTTCTGCAAACGGCATGTGACATCAACAAGAGATGGCATTACTAGTTCCAAGTAATCGTTTTCTGACAAGGCATCCCCTGTGGAGAAACTACTACTCGAACTAGCAGTCATTGCAGGGATAGGCTGTGCACTCAAGGCTGTCTGAGTGTCCTCGGACACTTGAGGCAACGTAACACTATCCTGCAAGTCTGAAGGTATAGGTGGAACACTGATGGGAGTGACAGAATTACCAGTGCCTGACCGCTTGGATACGCTACTGGAGAATGCATTGGCTTGTAAGGACTTACCTGGAGTTTACCTGGAGAGAGTTTCGGGGGTCAACGCCCCCGCGGCCCGGTCTGTGACCAGGCCTCCTGGTGGATCAGCGCCTGATCAACCAGGCTGTTGCTGCTGGCTGCACGCAAACCAACGTACGAGCCACAGCCCGGCTGATCAGGAACTGACTTTAGGTGCTTGTCCAGTGCCAGCTTGAAGACTGCCAGGGGTCTGTTGGTAATCCCCCTTATGTGTGCTGGGAGGCAGTTGAACAGTCTCGGGCCCCTGACACTTATTGTATGGTCTCTAACGTGCTAGTGACACCCCTGCTTTTCATTGGGGGATGGTGCATCGTCTGCCAAGTCTTTTGCTTTCGTAGTGAGTGATTTTCGTGTGCAAGTTCGTACTAGTCCCTCTAGGATTTTCCAGGTGTATATAATCATGTATCTCTCCCTCCTGCGTCCAGGGAATACAGTTTAGAAACCTCAAGGCTCCCAGTAATTGAGGTGTTTTGTCTCCGTTATGCGCGCCGTGAAAGTTCTCTGTACATTTTCTAGGTCGGCAATTTCACCTGCCTTGAAAGGTGCTGTTAGAGTGCAGCAAATTTTCCAAGCCTAGGTTGTACAAGTGACGGAATAAAAGAGTGTCATCATGGGCTTGGCCTCTCTAGTTTTGAAGGTTCTCATTATCCATTCTGTCATTTTCTAGCAGATTGCGATTGATACAATTGTTACTGGTCCTTGAAGGTGAGGATTCCTCCGACATATCACTCCCAGGTCTTTGACGGTTGGTTGTTTCGCTCTATTTTGTGGCAGAATTTGTTTTGTACTCTGATGAAGATTTAATTTCCTTCATGTTTACCATTTCTGGTAATTGAAATTTCTCATCGTTGAACTTCTTATTGTTTCTGCGTACATCTTACTCTGCAGCAGTTATGACAGATTGTAATTGATCAAGCTGGTAACCCCACAGAATGGAACGATTAGTCGTCTATTTGGGCATGCATCGGTACAGGTCGAGCACAGTGCCGTAAGTCTCGCATGGAACAAATCCCAGAAGAAGGTCACCAGGGAAAGTAATCTGGTCGACAACAAGAAAAGCAGCAGTAAAGTCCTCTGCCTTGGATAGTATAGGTGAAGTGAAGTCTGACTCGGAACTCGCAGAAGAGAACCAGCTACTCCTAAGGGAGGTTACAGTTAGTTGGATCAACGAGGGAGAACACGTCGTTACCGCTTCTCTTTTAAACAAGCTAGACCTAAATGATATTAACTTGGCCCACCATAGTCCATGAACACATGAAGGGCGCATTATGGACAGAAGCTCTGTACTAATGGGACCCAATTCGTTGCATTAGGAGTTAGATGCTAACAGGAAGGTGAGTTGCATCGGAGAAGGCATTTCTACTTTCATCCCAAAGGTCCTCTACGTCGTGACGTGTGAAGCAGCTTATCAGCAGGTTTGTCATTCTCGAGATGCTTAAGGCTTCAAAGGAATTGTGAACGAGGGATGGTATACTCATTATCACCTTCCGTCGCCATGGGAGTTTTGACTGGGGCGCTCTATTTCCCCCGAATTGAAGAGTGAACATGGTTCTGATTAGATTGTGAACCAGACGTCTGTGTCCTCTCCTGGCTTGCGGTTTGGAACTGCCACGGAGAGCTATTGAGGTTACTGCATTTAGTAGAGAGCATTGCACTCAGATGTGTCTGTCCATGAATTCTATGATGAGTACAGTAGGGAAGATCTGTGTATCATCATCAGTACGACGCTTCTTAGGGTGTCTGTCCTAACATTTCTTGCGAATATTGGCCCGGAAACCACAATTGTTGCAATTTCTTTGGACTGTGGTACTGTATACTATGGGGGCTACGGGATGGATTGGCTCGTTAACATTGCTTTGGATGATGGGCGCCGAGTGATTCGGATGGGAGGTTTGGTTGTAGACATAACTAGAGGAGGTACTGGTTGGACAGGGTGTTTGGATAGACCTACGATAAGATAAGGATCCTGGGACACAAATTTCGTTACATGGAATTAGAGCTTTAAGCGGTTCCTAGTAGCATCTAGAGGACTTGATTGTACACCTACTTAGATATCGGTGGCATTTGTTGTTTAATGACTCAAAATTGCAGCTTTTTTGGCAAACCCTCAAGGGCTGGTTTATCACTATCTTTAAGATATCTTGAATTTTGGCCTGCTTCTTTAAAAAATGAGGTCATTAGGTTATTCAGACGGAGAGCAAAAATCCTCTAAGGGGATCTTTCAGGTTTCGAAGCCGTGCAAATAATTCTTGGACGAACTACGAACGGATCGGTTTCTCGCATGGTTCAAGTTAATTTCGAATTTACTGTTCATAATCTGGCACCTGGTTAGATTTGGAAGTCTACATAGAATTAATTTAAATACTTTTTGAGGCTGCTGAGAACGGGCTAGGACTCTCCTTTCTGGTATTATTAAAAGACTCTCAGATGGGAGAACCATCATGAAGCCTTAGATCTGGCTCTAACTGCGGTTAAACCAACCTTCAAGGTTGTCTGGGTCACCATTGAAACAATGGCCAGAGCAGTTATGATCACGTCTGAAATATTCCGCAGGCTAGAAGTCTGGTATGTCTATCGTTTGATAAGGCGTTACTCGAAAATTTTGGGTGACAAATTTATGGATGTACATAGATATGCGCATGTGTGAGGCATCGCTAGAGAAACTTGTGACATTTATTTG
Organism: Cherax quadricarinatus; assembly: GCF_026875155.1. Classification (NCBI taxonomy): domain Eukaryota; kingdom Metazoa; phylum Arthropoda; class Malacostraca; order Decapoda; family Parastacidae; genus Cherax; species Cherax quadricarinatus. Next base: position 26,351,936 of record NC_069484.1, on the reverse strand, counting down.
CAAAATGTAAAACAAAGAATTTAGAGAACAAAAGGAAAATGATAATGAGGAAACACAACACAGTGAACTTAAATGGAGAAAAATGCTTAACTATTCTGCATAGTAATTAAAAATTGACAAGTTACACAATAAGAAAGAACTCACTACAAGAGAATATGCAACTTAACAATCCACTGAAATCAATGAGAAACTTGTACTTGCTCAAATCTAATATGCTAAATTTTACCTATTTAAATTTAATAAATGCCACAGTGCGTTGTCTTTACTTTCATGCAACAGGGAAAAAAACAATAAAAATGATAAACGGACTCAATATAAACTGTGCAAAAATTAAACAGGGTGACACACAATTCATGAATAAAAATATAAATGACACAGAATAACATACCTTGCACAGAACAGAGCATAAGAAATGCACTGTAATAAACTGTAGCAATATATCAAATTAACAATTGCTAATCAAACAAAGTATGGCAAAACACTGCATAAAATTTTCTGACAAGAAAAAACTTTAATAGCAACCCAATATTGCACAAGATTTATTGCAAATGAGTCATGTGCAATAATAAAAATTAAACAACAAGAATTGAAATATATCAAGGGATTGAACACTTTAACTTTAACTGCACTTAAAACACTTAACAAGCAAAGAACATTTTACTTTAAAAGAAGAATTAAAAATTGCCACAAAGAGTGAATTTGTTCAATAAACATGAAAAATAATAGGTGCTAAAAAAAAAAAAAATAAAACACATAACAAACAAAATTGACCACTTACGTGAGGCAGAACACAACACTTCTTATAAACACAGTAAGTACTAGAATTTTTGCAGTGAAACTTGGTGTGTGTGAAAATTTTTGTTAAAATGATTCTTGTTGTCGTAAATAATGGCACTATTGTCTGTGGAAAATAAGACAAATTAGAACTGGGGCTAAAGGGAAAGTGATGAACACAAGAATGTTCAACAACAGGAAACAAAATATAAATACACAAATGCTGGGAAGAAAAAAAAAAATAACAGACAACACCTGCGTTGTGATGCAGAATATGAGGTGAAAAAAGTTATGAAATACTTCATGGAATACTGTGAACACAAGGGTGATTCTGGAAGTGTAAATAAGTTTATATGCTATATGTTGCACACACAAAAGGAAAAAAACACTTAAGTACTACTTCAAGTGTTATAAAAAGAACACAACACAACGCATAAGGATAAAGCACAAAAATTTAACACTGAATTGAGGAGATTAAATGAAATTAATGCCAATCAGTAATGATAAACATGAGTCTGATCAAGAGCCCCCCCCCCCCCCCCCCCCCCCCCCCCCCCATGAGTGGTTCACTAAGAGAAAAAATCACTGGGAACACAAAAGAAATGTATTCAAACACTCGCAAATGTCTCTAAAAAAAATATTATCGCTTGTATCACCTTGAAGAATGAGATTGAGGGATTGTTTTTATATGGTCTTGCTGTTGTCCTCTGCACAGATGATCGTAGAATTGCGGTACATGAAGAATGAACAACCACAGGAGGGCTTTTTAAAGATGGCGCCAAACACACTCTAGCTCTTGACCCCCTAGTGGTCCTTAAAATGTGGTGCTACACCTTAGCAGTGCACCAAACATAATGAGGTAGAGTGAGTTGTGTAATGGCTGACTGTGTTGGTTTGTGGGTTAACAGATCTGGAGACTGAAATGTGAGAACACACATTGACGTGAGTGGCTGGGCTTTATGGGATTGAACGTCGTAAGCCTCATGAGAACACCCCCACTGGCAGGGGAAGATTTAATTCTAAGCTGCTGGCTTACAAATAAACCACGAAATACTACCTCACACACACGGATTGAAACAGTGCGCAATGAAAATGCTTGGAGTTGATACCCAAGCGTTGAAAAGACTTCTCACGTGGCTTGTTGATACTGGGGTAAGACACTGGGTTAGTTGCTAGCTAGGCTTATCTTAACCCTTCACACAGATAGCTTAATAAATTCACACGATGTGCAAGCAGGGGTGGAGTGGCTTGGCAGGCCAAGGAATTGGGAGGGAGTTAGACTAGGCTCTGACTCCCCACCACAGACTGGAAGCTGGCTTATTTTGCAAACTGGTACCCTCGGGAGTGATGCAAATAAGCAGAAAAAAACATACAAAAGAGACTGCCAGTGAATAATGTAGAAGCTGGTAGAGTAGCTGGCTTGAGGTAGTGGCTCTTGGAGTGGGATGGGGTGAACTCGGTTAGGGCCTAACTGGGTGACCAGAAAAATGGCCCTATTGATGGTCGAAATTTTATTCCAGAAATCGCTGTATCGTCAGAATTACTAAGGCCCTTCGCTGGCAACCATTTATGTAAAGGGTTCTTAAATGGAGATATCGCAGGTTGAAGGTTAGACACACTTTAGGATGGTAACTATTATAATTGTCAGACTGGATGGAGGATGGAGCCCAGCTGCCTTGCCTGTCCGCTGAATTGGTCTGCCGCTGAGTGTGACCTGGGCGAGGTAGAGCCTACACATCTGTTATCCCGTGACATACACAAAGCACAAGCCTACAAGGGATCTGTATTAAAGCACCATGGTGATACTAATTTGCTTAGGCTATATAAAATGGGATACAGGGATCAGCAACAATGCGGACACTAGGTTAATGCCCCTAGTACATAGGGCAGATACACAGTATTTCTCTGATACTCGTGGTTATGTACATCAGTGTGAGACAGGATAGCGCTGACATGGGCACGTTGTGAGGGCGCGATCATAGATAGTAGAGGAGACTGCATTTCAACTCTTAAGTAGTGTTGTGTGGAATGCGAGGCAGTTGGAATCTGAGTATGAAACAGTTAAGGTGTTGTAGTGAGGGGGGGGGGGGGTTTTCCGGCAGGACAGAGTTGGAATACGGCAGTACCTCGCACACGACATACCCACTCAACACTCAGCTTATGTCCTCCTTACACACAATACTGTGAATATTTAAATATAATAATTAGAATGGCATGGTATATATAGTTAATATGGGCTTGGAGGGATTAAGTTACGCTTTACTGAATTTAGAAATAGCCAGTTACAAAAGTATTTGGGCATTAAAATTACGTTAATTTATGTAATGATATTATTAAGACGAGGACTGAGCGTCAGCAATTACAATATAATGACCACTTATGTGTTTTATACTAATAGAATAAGGTTGGATTCTGGGAGGGCCCACCTCATGATCCTAGATTTTACTTTTCATTGGTCGTTATATAAGTGAGTGGATTGTGGTCTGAAAAAACGTTCATTTTTAAATGGGGAAGTGCCCAAAATACACGACATATGTTCAAAGGCACCACAAGAGCTAGAGCCTCTTTCTCAATAGTGGCTAATTTTTTCTGGTGCGTTTAAGCTTTAGATGAAATGTAACATTATTGGATGGAGAATGTCAGTGGAAGTTGATGTTGGAAGCAGACAGCACCCACTGCAGTAAACCACTCGCATTATATGTAAAAAGAAGGGAAGATGAATTTAGGACTTTTCAACACAGGAGCAGTGGATATGGCAAGGCCTTCAACTTTTGAAACGAGGTCTGTACATTTCTATAGTCAGAAGTGAAAACTGAACTTTGCTACTAGTAAGTCAGTGAGAGGAGGAGCTGCAATCTGAGAAAAGTTTTGGTCAGAACTGCGATAATCCCAGGAATCTCTGTACTCCTTTCCTATCCTGTGGCACTGGAAATTTTCAGAAATTGCACGAACCTTACCTCATAGGAGAACCTCAACCTTGGCCGATACAAAAGGCCTAGATATGTAACTTGGCTTGACCAAACTACATTTAGCTAAGTTAACAGTGAAGTTGTAGTGCACCAGTCTCTCAATGCTCTGAGACGCGTCAAGTGCTGTTCCCACTCGTCACTGTACACCACTAAGTCGTCAAGGTAGGCTTCTACTCCTTCTAAGTTGTGGGTCAACTCGTTCATTATACGTTGGAATGAAGAAGCCACGTTACATAGGCCGAAGGGGGTGACGAGGTAGTTAAACAATCCATCTTGAACAGTAAAAGCTGATATTTCTTGAGCACGTTCAGTAAGCGGGACTTGATAATAGCCTCGTAAGAGATCTTTTTTTTTTTATATTTTATTTAAAATACAGTATACATGGAAACTTTATATAATAAGACATCATATAACTAAACAGAGAACTACCGGAACATATCTTAACCACAAAATAGCTATATAACCAAAACCTGACAGTCTTATTCATTTTATATATGAAATTTTATATACAAAAACAATTTCATATAAACTAATGCATTGCACACTCCATGGCACTATGATTATATAAAAAAATTTATATACAAAAACAATATCATATAAACTAATATATTGTACACTCAATGGTACTAGGTTATACAAAATAACTATCAGAAACCTACATGACTCTTGAAATTTACACATGATGTTCTTTATTTTTGGTTTTGCATATATTGAAAAAGGAATCAAAACTTGCAAAAAACCCTTTAATAATTAACATAAGACTTTCACAGATCTAGCATGCATGATTACATATGAGGAAACACTATTGACTCCTAATACCCCGACCAACCCCATATTTAGTTTCTCAAACTAATTATAAACCCACAAAAAGTATACCTTGCTTGTATACAGTGATATTAGTAAAGGTGCTTAAATGAACATCAACTGACTATTATGCACCATAAATGAAATAAAAAAAATACATGTGATATCACTGGGTGTGGAACAAAAATCCCACAAAAGCTGCTGTCCAAGGAACTTGAATGTCCATAGATTACAATATAGAACATTATACATCTCAACCCCCCCCCCTCACAGCGGAGACCGCTACTACATATACAAAAACAATCTCAGGCAAATGACACTTTTTGCCCTTCATCAAAAGTTTACAATCATCACCAAAAGGTCTGCTTATGAACATTCCCCTTAAAGGCCAGTATAACGTTTGTACTTTTTAGCGGGGACATCAGCGTGGCTTCCGCTTACAAAAGACTAAACTAAACCTAACGGGAATTCCAGGAAAGACCCAACATACTTCACCAAACCCCGGCCATAGTCAGAACCAATTCAGTCTTGTTAGAGGCTGGAACATATACTGAATATTGCTTTTTATCTGTATTATCAAAATGTATGACCATTTTATGATTAATCCAAGATCTCAGTGCCACACAACGCCACAACCATACACACACAGACGCATGGAACCATTCATAAATACATACACGTCATTCCTTAAACCCCACCCTCTACCCTGAAGTCTCTAACATACCGTTTGGTGCTAACCATGGGGGAGACCAGCCCCCCGTTGCCTTACCCCACCCGCAATTGCAGCAACATTTTAACAGTAAGACTTCGATACTTTGCAGGAAAACTATTATCCCAACTTCTACCCTATATGAGTTTTTTTCTGCAATCGTTCTGTAGATACCTGCCGCAATTGCCCTGATCCTTACTGATCCCCCGGTTTCTCGCATAGCCCCACGATAAAAGAGAAAGTCAGCCACCACGGTAACGGATTATTGCTCTCGGACCTCACTTGAAACTCCGCCTAAATGTCCTAAGTCCAATTGTTAAGTGGCCCGTAAGGTTTGAAATTACTTCCCCCACTAAGAAAATCTAAAACCCGCCCCATCCACGAACAAACCACGGGGTTTCCAAACCAACAGATACAGATACTAATGCCGAAAAAAAATCCCCGGCTCCCATGTACCAACAATATCCACAGTCCGATAACATTTCTTTGCAAATATACCAGGGTCTAAAGCCAGCAACAAACAAACCAAAGAACCTTTCATCCGTGGACTGCTTGCAGAGGCAAAGGCAATGTTCGTCGGCTTTCAACTGAGGACCCACAATAAAGGATCACTGGACAACGAAATATTGAACCCCAGTTACAACCTATACAGGATGTGACAGAGTGAACAGCAAAAAGGGGGTGGGGGTTGGCCCTGACATTGTCAGAGTCACTTTTTGCACAGAACTGCTTAATGCCCTCAAATGACGTAGGGAAGTTTTAGCAGTAAGGTCGAGAACCAAAACCGTAGTCATTGTGGTAGTCAACAAGCGTCCGGATGCAACACCCATCAATTCCCCAGGAACAGCTGTTAAAAATTGAGCGTCACTGTGCTGAAAAATCTTTCAGCTCCTGCACCCAACATCTTGCTCCTGGTGGAATTCCAACTTAAGGCACCTAAAATGGAGGAATATAGCAAATAATATTGGTTGCAGTAATAACAACCAGGAGGCAGCTCTGAGTGAAAAACTCACACTCACACGAGCTTTTAAATCTCTGCAAACAAAATTCAATTTAAACCAGCAAATAATAGAGCCTACTAGACTGAGAATACACGTAGACCGTCTTCGTCCACTAACAATGAATGAATATGATAAGAAAGTCACCAATATCAAAAACAATATACCATATCACTACATAATGAGGTTCAGACATGCGCGTTGGAGCCCTCATACCGACAAAATGAGACTAGTCTACGAGGGAGCATTCACGCAAATTCAAACTTCAATACGAAAAACATAAAGTGGGACCAAGTAGACCAAGTCCTAACCGATATAAGGCTGGAAAGATATACTAAGCAACACAGACCCAAACTTATGCCTAAGAACAATTAACTCGGTGGCACACGATGTAAGCACAAGGCGGAGGAGGAGTAGATTAAAATAGAAAGAGACAGACGCTTCCCTTGTACATGCGACGGAAAATAATAACAGAGCGGCTAAAAGAGGTCAATATATCTGAAATTCGCAGGAGACACTGGTCATAGAAATAGCAAGCATCGAACTTAACTTAAGCTAAAATAAACCTGTTATGAGTCAGGAATCGCGTGAAGAAGACTAAAAGCCATAAATGAAATCGAAAGAAACACCCAAAGTAATTTCTTCTCCTAAATTGATGCCAAATCAAAATCGAGAACAACGTCCTATTGGGCCCCTACTTAAACAATATGGGTCCTACACAGATGACAACAAGGAAATGATGAGCTTACTCAGTGTCCCAATATGACTCAGTTTTTAGGCAAGCCGCTACCAGACTGAGAGTCGAAGAACAAAATGATTTTTTTTTATGAAGAGCCACAAAATTTAATTAACACAAGCCCTATCCGATGTTTATCCGACGCCAAATGACTTCGAACAGCCGACTAGAATGACATGCCCATGCACTCTGGCCCCAGGGCCATACTCATGAACTCTGTGTTCATCAATGAACTGCAAGAAGCCCCTATCACGAGCCTTTTCCATCCTATGGAGAGGGAGCAAATGGGACACGGGGTCGTCCCTCAGTTACTAAAAACAACAGACATAGCCCACTTCCACAAGGGGGCAGTAAAAGCAACAGCAAAAGAACAACAGTCCAATAAGCACTAACATCCCATATCATAAAAATCTTTGAAAGGTCCCTAAGAAGCAAGATCACCCACCCATCTAGAACCCACAGTTACACAACCCAGGCAACATGGGTTTAAACATGTCGCTCCTGTCCTGTCCGAACTACTGATCACTACACATAGTCCGTAAAATGCATTACTAGAAGACAAAAAGAATGCAGAAGTAGATATATACCGACTTTTGCAAAAGCCTCGACCAAGTGTGACCAATGGCGAATAGCGCACAATTGCGCGCTAAAGTGATAACAGAAAAGTCGGGTCGCTGATCTATATTTCCTCACTAACAGACACAGAGAGTAGTCGTCAACAGAGAAAAGTCCTAGGCTGCTACGGTAGAAAAGCTCTTTTCCACAAGGCAGTCTAGCTCCATCTTGTTCCACTCTCATATCCGACTAGACAATGATGTCAGCCACAGCAACCGTGTCTTCCTTGTTGGCAGATGACACCCAATCTGCATGACAGTGTCTTCCATTGCATACCGTGCAAGGCTCCAGCATACATACAACCAAAATCTTTCAGTGGGGCTGCAGAAAACAATATGAAGTTTCAACGTGAGAAATTTCAATTACTCAGATATGTTAAACATGAGGAAATTAAATCTTTCATCAGAGTACAAAACAAATCTGGCCACAAATAGAGCACAACACCAACGTCCAAAGACCTGGGATGATTAGTCGTGAGGATCTCGACGCTTCAAGGACAATAACATTGTATCAATCGCAATCTGCTTAGAAAAATGAAACAGGATGGATAATGAGAACCTTCAAAACTAGGGAGTCCAAGCCCATGATGACACTCTGTCAGGTCCTTGTTCTATCTAGGCTGGAATATTAGCTGCCACTCTAACATAGCACCTTTCAAGGCAGACGAAATTGGCCGACCTTGAAAAGTGTACAGAGTGAACTTTCAAACGGCGCGCAATACGGAGATAAAACACCGCATCAAATACTGGGAGTGCTGAGGTTTTCTAAACCTGTATTCCCCTGGAACGCAGGAGGGAGAGATACATGATTATATACACCTGAAAATCCTAGAGGAGCTAGTAACCCGAACTTCACAACGAAAATCACTCACTACTAGAGCAAAGATACTTGGCAGACTATGCAACCATCCCCCCAATGAAAAGCCAGATGTGTCACTAGCACTGTTAAGAGACCAATACAATAAGTGTCAGGGCCCCGAACTGTTCAACTGCCTTCCCAGCAACACATAAGGGGGGTAGCCAATCAGACCCCGAGGCAGGTCTCCAGCTGGCACAGACAGCACCCTAGTCAGTTCCTGATCAGCCGGAGCTGTGGCTCGTACTGGTTTGCTTGCAGCCCGCAGCAACAGCTGTTGATCAGGCGCTGATCCACACAGGAGCCTGGTCACAGACCGGGCCGCGGGCGTTGACCCCCTAAACTCTCTCTCCAGGTACAACTCCATGTAGGTATCACAAAAGTAGACAGCATGAAAAGCTGTTTCTTCGAGACGCAACGCAAGCATACCCACCTCCCTTACCAAACCCATCTATGTAAGACCCGATTTGATGCTAAAATTCCCCATGACAAAATCGTACACCAATCACGAACCCTTTGTGCCAACTTAAGTTTACAAAATCATCCCTTAATCCGCACCCAATTATACAGCGGAAAATGCCGACCATCCCTGTACAATTTTCCCTACGATTAACATATGCTGACCATGATTGCCCCACCGCCTTATCCGGTTGCGCATTTCTCAACTTCAACAACAAATGCAGCATGTCCTCACACTCGATTAATCCCCTTCCAATCCAACCCTTTACACGCATTTCGATCATTACCGACCCACCTCCAGATCCCTTCTCACCGACCGCCCGATGAACTCTGCTTGCTATCAACATAGAGGAGCCTTCACCTTGGGCCCCAAAGCCAAGAGATCACTAAACCTCCAGGACGAACATGGGATCATGAGACCACCTCCCGCGATTTAACCAAGCTCTCCCAAAACCCCCAAACATAATGTAAGACCCTTCTCCTGCAGTTCCTGAATATCCATATCTCTTAAATGGTACACTGCAGCTCGCAGCCACACCCCATACTTTACTATAAACAAGTGTAATGTACGCACTACTGTCCCACTGTTGCAAATGAGACATCCCCAGCTCTTAACCCCCAAGTCGATCTAAAGCCCTTGTATAACCACCAAATTCAGATTTTACCCTTCGCTTCCCTCCCATCTGCCATGTACACGAAAAACGATTCCACATATTTCTAAGTTGCACCACGACTGTGACCACCCCATGACCTTTTCGCCCAACCTCCCCCCCACCCATGTACCCCACCTCCCCATAATTTCGATTTTGCCTTACTGACGCACATGCCAGACTCTGCCCCCCAAAACTCACAATCCATCCCACGATTGAAATCCTCCTCACCCTTTTACAACAAAATTGTGGTGATCATCAGTACGTACCCTACCACACGTGCAGCATGGTCCACTGCTCAGGCATTCCACAACCACAAACCACCATCCATCAAGCTACATAAAAGGGTTTTGCATACAAGCAAAAATCAGCTGGGAGAGGGCAACACCCTTGCCTCAAACCCCTTTCCAACTATGACCGGCTTGCCCCCCTATTTACCGTTTAACCTTTACACTCCATAGCCTGACATACAATGGTATCAACCCATGCTGACAATCCCCTCCACCAAAACCCTTCTTCAATAAAAAAGCCTCAATAAATCCCATCAACACAGTCATAACATTTTGGTGCCAGACCAAGCCCGAGTACACTCCACCCCCTTGACATTCCCTCCAAAAACTCCCGAATACGTACATGTCCTACCCTCATGCTCCTACCTGGTATGCCTAGCTGCCCCTCGTGAATAAAACCGACTCCCATAACCTTCCTCATTCTGTTTCCTAAAACTTTTGCAAAGATATTATAGTCAGAAGCACATAAGAGATATTGCTCGTATATCACACCAGACCCCTCCCCCCTCCCTTTTTGGGGGGGCACCAACACAACTACCCCCGTAACCTTTGTGACATACCTAACCCTCCCCCTCCGTGAGCAATGCAATTTAATACATCAACCAAAACAATGCTTAATACAGGTCCCCAAGCGCCTATAAAAATCATTCGAAATGCCCATCTATACCTGGTGCCTTTACTTTACTCATACTAAAAATCGCCTCCTCTACTACACCCTACCTCCTCCCCCCCGCCCCCCCACCGAAATTCTACTCTCTAGTACCATTCTATCCCTGTCACTTAATAACTTATCCGAAATCCCTCTCACCAGGCCACCCGCCAGTACCCCCCCTACTCCCCTCCAAAGTTTTTACCCCAAACCATAGATCAGCATAAAAACTCATGTCTGTCCGTGGTGAGAAGTTAACTTGCCCCGCAGGTAACCACCCAAACCCTGCATACCTCCATTGCAAAGGGACTCGCCATGTTGCCTGACCCTTAAATTTGCGCAAGACACAAGCCCGAAGGTTGTCACCCCATAGGCAAACTTCTTTCCATACCTGCTCTGACTCTAACGCGCATTAAACGTTCATGTGAATTTCCCGCCAAGTCGATCTACGAAGATATGTTCAATTTCGTATAACCGACTACTACTCTACTCCCGTTGTGGCCCTCCCACATAGTAATTGCATTTAGCTTGCCGCCTCCAGATAGTTTTGCAGTCCCATACCTCCACCTCGCCTCCTCTTTCCCCCTTCTTATAATAAGCTGCTCGCTATTCCAGGTTTGGCACCGTTTCGCTACACCATCCAAAAATCATTCACCTGCCCGTCGCGCGTTTCCCAAATATGTCTTCCACCTGTCCTGAAAAGATGAACCATTCCCCCTCCCCCTCCAATTGCCGGCACATTCAGTTTCCAATAACCTGGATAAACCCTGAGTCATTCCATCCCAGTTCATCCTCTAGCACTGCACGGTGATCTGAAAACCCTATATCATAGGTCTGTACGTGCCCAACTCTAATCCTTGTGTTTAACATAAATCTATCCAACGGGCAGCATAGCCCCTACGAACGAACATATTCTCCCACCCCCCAACCCACCCCGCCCGCACCGACATCATAAACCCCTGCATCCCTCCCAGCAGATTCAGAAAGACATTCAAAACGCACCCCGCCCCGCCGCGGCTCAACATCGCCATGGTGGATAACGCAATTCCAATCCCACCCATGACGTAATGAACGGCAAAACCCTGAGTGTAAAACATTAAAGCCTCCCTCAACAAATTCTACTTGAACTTTAGTGTTGCTTCTCTCGCTGGCCAAGTAAACGCGCAATAAACAAAACCCTCACCACACCCCAGTACCCATCTACCCTCACCACCCTCCCACCGTCCTCCCCTCCTTCCCATCTTAAAACACCCAAGGGGCTGGACTCCTGTCACCGCTATAGCTACCCCACCCTTTAATTTTAAAGACTGCTAACATACAATCGAGTAGCCTTTTAACCGTAACTCTCTCCCAAACTTATAATTGTGTTCTTGTATAAACATTACGACCCACAGCATATCTGCGCAAGAACCACTCCATTCACACACACTTAAACTCTAGCCTCCTCAGACCATTTACATTATGTTAAACACACTTGAAATTCACCTATAAGGAGGTTTTCCTCTATGCTTGTGGGTCTATCTCCGTTCCTACATGTACATTACACTGACCTTCTTTGACCTTTGACTTCCCAAGGCCCACCTCACCCCCCGTGCCCATCCCACAAGGCAGGCGCTTGCCCCAACCCCATCTGCAAGGAGGCGCCTCCGCCACTTTCGACCATAATTTCTTCCCTGGACGCTGTCCCGGTGTCAGGACCTCGTCCATGATCCGACACTCCAGCCGTCTGTTTGCAGGAACCACTTCCACACAACAACTCCCACCAGACGAAGCCTCCTGGTGAACTTCCACCACCACCTCATGCAGTCCGTGTCATTTGTATGCACGTCCAGGTCTCCCATCTTTGGGCGAATCATCCTTCACCACTTCATGACTCTCCGTTAAACGTCTTGGCTATGCTCTTGCCCCGCCCATCCAGGAGATCGTTTATAGCACGGAACACGCATCAAACTTTCCTGTGACAACCCCACATGCACGTAGGCCCCACAGGTGGCGTGGGCACGTTTGTAGTGTCCACCGACAGGGTGGCGCCAGCCATAGACCGCATCTCCTCATGTTTGTACTTCCTCACTCCAAACATAGGTCCTTGTATCCACGAGGGACCAGTCCTCCAGATCAAAGGCCTCGGTTCTTAGGACCACAGGAGAAGGTTCCTCGGATACGTACAACCAGGCTTTCTGGAGCACTGAGCAGGCCATATGGTCATAATACGAGTGCATAAACACTGCATGTCTACGTTGGCGCCTCATATGAACCAAAAACATGGTCCAGTAGTGCTCTAGATAAACGTAAGGAATGGAATCGCTGTTTAAATTTCCAATCTTTAGGGTGTCAGGAGCCTTTCTCCGGAGCCCCTCGTATGGCCCCATCCCTCCATACGAACTCCTTGGTCGCTGCATGTACCATGCCGTATTTTGCCTAAAAAAAACTTTCCGAATAACATACACCTCCGCCCGAAAGTCACGTTCCTTACTTTGACCCAGGTGACGTATGTGAGACGTCATGCAGACATACCTCTACGGGCGAAATTCACCGCCATTTTCCTCTCTTGAAAAGCTTCCACAATCTTGGAGTAAAAGCCGGCATTTGCGAATTTTACAAAAAACCTCGACATCCCATTGAGAGCCACACCATATAATTCCTGAAGTGGGGATGCTGCATAGACGTCGCGAATGATTGTAGCAACAAGATGCAATCGTTGCAAAACAACTGAGAGAGCCACGAATAAATTCCACACAGACCGTGTTTACTCTTCTACCTTGACGATCCGCCATCTTGCGTACTGTGTTCATAAGAGATCTAAACGGCTGACAAACTGGGCTCCTGACACATGGTCAATAAGGTCGTCAATGCGAGGCAGAGGATAACCATCAGGCAAGGTGACAGAGTTCACTTTCCTGTAATCAGTGCACATCCTGAAACTACCGTCAGGTTTAGGCACTAAAATACAGGGAGATGCCCATGGACTTTTACTGCGCTCAATAAGTCCGTGAGATAACAGAAAATCAACCTCTTCTCTCAATGCTTTATGCTTTGTTGGACTCATCCTATATGGTGATTGCTTAATTGGTGATGCTCCCTGTACATCAACGTCATGTACACCCAGAGAACAACGTTTAGGAACATCACCGAACAATTCAGGGAAATGCAAAATCATGTTTTTAATATCACCAGCTTTATCAATCCCAAGGTTACTAAGAAAATCGTCTAGTGATTGTAGAGTCACTGAATTTTCTAAACGAACCTCTGTACCTCTAGAGATGTCAGGTAGACTGACGTTTTCTTCCTCTGTCCTAGGAAGAATAGAAGTAGTAGGTAGAGGACTAGCGTAATATGCCTTGAGCTGGTTAACATGGTACACATGATTAGATTTCTTTTTCCCAGGCGTACGTACCAAATAATTTACGTCGCTAAGCTTTTTCACTACTTCCAGGGGACCATCATACCTGGCTTGTAGAGCATGACCTGGTACTAATTTCCGAGCCATCACCTTATCTCCTGCTTTAAAAGAACGAGAGACAGCACGCTTGTCATAATGTTGCTTCATTCTAGCTTGGGCTGAAACTAGGTTTTTCGAAGCTAGCTCTCTAACGGCTGTCAAATGATGCTGCATTAATGAAGGTGAAGTACTCAATGATGGATTTGATTTTCCTGTCCACACGTCTTTCAACACTGCGAGAGGATCACGCACTTGGTGTCCGAATATTAATTCAAACGGACTAAATCCGAGACTTTCTTGCTCACTTTCTCTCATAGCGAACAGAAGAAAAGGTATACCCTCATCCCAGTCTCTAGAAAAATGTTCACAATAAGCTCTCATCATAGACTTCAATGTCTGATGAAATCTCTCTAGAGCACCTTGTGACTGTGGATGATAACTAGTTGAAAGTACAGACTTTATTCCTAGGTGGGATAATGCTTCTCGAAAGATCTTAGAAGTGAAGTTAGATCCCTGATCTGATTGTATCTCTCGTGGCAATCCAACCTGGGAGAAAAATTTCATCAGCGCTCTCACAATAGCACGAGCATTAATTTTTCTCATAGGAATAGCTTCGGGATAGCATGTTGCAGCGTCCATAATAGTAAATAAGTATTGGTTTCCTAGTTTGGTTCTAGGCAAAGGACCAACACAATCAATAATAAGACGTGAGAATGGTTCACCATGCACGGTGATAGGAATGAGAGGCGCAGGTGGAGGTGTGTGCGCTGGCTTGCCTGTCACTTGACACACGTGGCAACGTCGCACATGATCAGCTACTGTTTCCTTCATCTTTGGCCAAGTAAAATGTTTTGCCAGTTTACCGAGTGTCTTCTTGACACCCAAATGTCCTCCTATGGGACTATTGTGAGCAAAATCAATGGCTTGTTCACGAAATGTAACTGGTAACACAACTAGATGCTTGACTGTGGTGGAAACACTATCAGCTGACAACTTACATGTATTTTTCTCCATCAGTACACCGTTACTATAGTAGTAACAATTATCGAGATCCTTTGCTTCACTCTCAGTAACTGCTATATCTCTCAGTCTTTCCAGTGACTGATCAACAAACTGATCCTTGATTAAATCATCATGAGTTAGAAATTTAACATCAGTTGTGTCCTGACTAGGTTGATGACCGGGGGGAGTCAGTGTTAATGACCCTGGGCGCAGAGCGTCACTAAACAACATATTCAACCACAAATCATTGTCATCAACTAACTCAACAGGAGACAAGGATGGTTGTTGTATCTTTGACATAGCTCTAGTAATTGCGCTGAGAGGAAATAAAATAGGTTTCTCTCTACAAGCTTCAATGGCATAATTATCATCAGTGTTATTATCAATCACAAGTGGTTCTTTACATATACCAGCATGAAGGATATCGTTCCCTATCAACAAGTCCACTGACCTGATGGAAATACACCACTGGATATACCCACTGAAATATAACCAGTATAATAGCTTGTCTGAATATAAACTTTGTGAAGAGGCACTTTTATAACAGCCCCTCCATAGGCTTCTAACAATACATCTATCTTGCAATAGGTATCGTCAGTTATGGGCAGTACATCTTCTCTTAATAACGTGAGATAACTGCCAGTGTCTCTGAAAGAAATTATCTCAGATGTGATTCGTCAAATCCTACTTTATCTCTCGAAAAGTAAGGACTCATCGCTGAACGAATCTTTTCGTCAGATACACTTTCTGACGCTAGTCATCTATCCTGAGTAACATTATCTAAAACAGTAGGATCAGAGGTATTGCTAGGCTTTTGGTGTCTTTGTTGCTCGGAAGAGGATACGACTTGAGTGGGGGCGCCAGCCGCACGACTCTTTCTCGTCTCTCTTTCTAACTTATAGCAATACTCTCTAGTATGTTCTTTTCTGTTACAATAGGTACATTTAACTTTCTTCTTTTCGATACCAGATTTCTGTCTAGCCATAGAGACAGATTCAGGATTGTGAGTTTTCCTGGTAAAGGTGCGAGAAGTTACAGTAACAGGTACATCAGGCGGGCAATGAGCAGCTGATTTAGGTTGCCAACTTCTAGGACAATCTTTAGTTACCTTGTTTCTTTGTGTTTTAGTACGTACAAGTTTGTGAGAAATCTCGTAATTGTCTGCTAATGCTGCAGTTTCCAGAATATCCGAGGTAGTATGATCGATCAGATATTCTTGTATGTCAGCAGACATACAGTTGTTAAACTCTTCGTGTAGTAACAACTGAACAAGACTGTCGTAGTTGTTACATTTAGCAGCTCTACACCACCTCTGAAATGCAACTTTTTTCTCACGAGCAAACTCTACACAAGTTTGATCTTGTCGTCATTGTAACATACGAAATGCTCTTTGATAACTTACAGGTAACAAGTTATACGTCTCTAGAATTGTTTGTTTGACAGCGTCATAACTAATGTACTTGTTAAATGGCAAAGCTGCAGTACAGGTTTGAGCTCTTCCCATCAAAGCAGTATGCAACAATGTTGCCCAGTGCTTACGTGGCAAGTTCATAGCACGTGCCTGGTTCTCAAACACATCAAAATATGTCTAAGTCACTTTCAAAAAACTTAGGAACCATAGATGCAGCTTTCTGCACATTCAATGTGTCCTGTGATCTATTAGTCTGTTGTCTTAACAGACGAACATTTTCTCTTTGGAAATATTCTTCGTTCAATTTCCTCTGTGCCTCTATTTGCGCAGTCTGCAACATAATGAGGCGTTGCAACCTCTCAAACTGTTCCTGAGAGATAGGACCAGTGGGTAATGGAGGAGTAGGGAAATTAACATGGTCTGGACGGTCCTTAGGTCGGACACTTGGTCCAGCCATCTCTAGAGAGTCTAGATCTGGTCTAGGATAAGTAGATACAGGTGTATCATACACTGTACTAGTATTAGGCTGAGTCATCCAACCAGCTACACTCTGTACTATTGTGTCAGTGAGGGAAGGAGCGAGCGAGAACTGAGCTACACTAGGCTCAGACACGAGGCTCACTTCTGCCTTAGTTGCTCCTTCTTCTAAGTAATCAAATAGAGTCATACTTCCTAATTGTGACACTAGACTTTCTGAATCTGAATCATAATCAGACATCTCTGTATGAGCAGGAAACAATATATCTTTAATTAACGCTCTGACAGTTTTTGCGGTGTAATTCCTGTTATACGTCACACCGAGATACTTGGCTACTTGCCAACACGTCTGAAGTTTTAATGCACTTAACTCAGACAAAGTCAGAGTATCAATTAACTGTTTCACTTTGGCATACATCACAAAAATAATTGTACTACGAGAGAGTGATTATGGGAAACTATAATCCTAATAGGAATTTTAGTGTTGGTTGTCTTAGAGCTAGAACTCATAAACAGTATTTCCATCTCCTTGGATCAAGAGACTCAGTCAGGTACATACATCCACGTGGTATGTTGTACAAGACTGAACTCAAAGTCTTCAGATTAGGAAAGTACTCAAAGTGTTTGACCATAGAAGTACTAGTATGTCAAACTGGACAATTTCTCCAACACCTTGGATCAAGAGCCTCCCGGACAGGCCCCCATTTGTTACAAAAAACGTGATTCTAAAAGCTTAGAGATCTCCAGTGAATACTAGAAAGGACTGCCCTTCTAGCATCCAGCCTGTTACTGGGTTTTCGTAACTAGTAGTCAGTATCCTTGTCCAATTATCCATTAAAATTCAGTGTGGTTCAATAGCGCTTCAGGATTACAACTGGTAGGCTACTAACTAGAGAAATTAAAATTTAATAAATTTATTAATCAATAAGTTTTTCTAGAGGTATATTATCAAAATAAATTAAATCAATCAACCCTAATCAAATAAAATCAATCTCCGAGTTCAAT
>NC_069484.1:26315537-26333594 GCF_026875155.1 Cherax quadricarinatus | reverse complement strand
ATTTTGGGACATTAGTATGAAGTAGAAATAGTTTTTTCTCTGACGAAAAATATAAAACCGATCCAAAATTGAAAATAGTGAGATATTTGCTTTATTTGATTTGATGTTTTATTTTCCCCTCTCTCTCTCTCTCTTACACAGGGGGTTACAGGTCAGGTTAAGGTGCCCCCTACGTAGGTTCAATAATAGCCCTCATGCTTCGTGGGGCGATTTCCCCCTCTTCAGGCAGGTTTACTTCCAAAATCATTAGGGGGGACCTATGGAACCCAAAGACGATGGGTGTATGGTGTCCCCTAAATGGGGCTTACAAATTTGTAAAACTAATTCACGCCCGTATACGAGTTTTTGGGTGAAGGTTTCCCAAGATGTGAGTTTTGACGCTACCCGCTGTAAAGGTGCGTTTGATCGAGTACCCGCCACTTTCGGGGTTAGTTCGTAATGCCCCATTTGAGGCAGATGGGCTGACATCGGGAAAATTTTTTGAGGATATGGGACCGTATCTGGCACAAAAGGAAAATGGACGGCAGGTGTTTTACATGGGCGTTGGAGGGAACCCTTTTTCCCCTGAGTGATTTTGAGACTTCCATATCTTATGTCGGTTGGAGGACTTCAGGACGAAAGTTATGGTATCGTTGCCGGACAGGACGTACGTGCAGAATATGTGGGGGTGACCATTGGCGGCAGCGTGTGTAAAAGCTGAGGAGGGCCCCTCCCAAAAAACTGGTAAAGCACCATTTACCAGCGTGTAGCGTTGTTGAGACCCCCCACGCGAAAGCAAGGGTTTGGGCGCTTGTGGAGTGAAGAGGGGAGGTTTCCCAAGAGGAGGGGTGTGTGAGAAAGTGTGACGAAAAGGATTGTTACTAAGCAAGGGAAAAGTACAGAAGTGAAAAGTGCAGGGGAGGTGCAGGCTCAGGGGAAGAGTTTCAGGAAGTGTTAAGGAATTGAGCCCCCTGCAGGGATGTTGTTCTGAACTGGGAGGGGCCGGGGGTTCCTGTGAGGAATGTAATGATAAAAACCATAGGGGGTAAACGGGCCAACTAGTAAGCGTGAGTTGTCGCCGTGTGCTGTGGAACGAGGCGTGGTGGAGGTTGGGTACATGTGAGGGAACCCTCATTAGATAACAGGGTGTGGAGGGCAAACGGGAAAGAGAGGGGCGGCGTCAGACTCAGATGATGCCCTGACGCCGGTGCAGAGGTTGGGGGGGAAGGAAGGCCGTCGAGGTGTCACGATAAGAGGCATCGCAAAAAAGGGGGGGGGGGGGGTGATGGTGTAAAAGCCTTGTGGGGCTTTTGGGGCAGGGGCCCTGGGATAAATTTAACGAGGGGGGAAGGGTTGGAAACTTAAAGGGGTTAGGGTTTGACTGTGAAGTTTGGACTGTGTAATGTGTGAAGAGGGAATGGTTTCGAATGTTTCTGTATAATTTTTAGGGTGGATGTAGTGTTCCCGCAAGAACACAATTTCAAAGGAGGGAAGAGTGCTGGGGTGGAGGGTTTCGGGTCATGACTCTGCCATCTTACGTCTGAAAGGTGGTTTGGGTTATTGATAGGGAGGCGGCCCCTTTGTGTTTTAAGAAATGAGGGGGGGGGGGGGGAAGAGTATTGTGCGTGGATGGGTGGTGGATGGGGGGGAGGGGTTTTTTGTAAGTGTGTTTGCACCGCAAAAATGATGTGAGGGGGAAAAAGGGGTTTTGTATGTAAGAAAGTTTTCTTTTTCGTGGTTTACCTGCAGTGGCCATCGTTGGGGGACTGGAACGCGTTATTAGGGGGCTGACGTGGAACCAAAAAAGGGGGGGGGCACGTGTCGGCGGCCTTGCGAAAATCTTTTGAGGGGGTTTCAGTTGGGGATGCGGTTGGAGGGGCGTGGGAGGTAGAGACATTTTGTAACACGGGGGTTTCGCGGCTGGTTGGATAGGCTTATATATCTCAAGGGGTTTGGTTGACATTTTTGTACAATAGAAGTGCTTATTGGTCATCGGGCGGTAGTAGAGAGGTGGGTGGGGGGTCACTAGAGGTATATCTAGGGGTTATTTGGGAAGTTAAATAAAGTGTTTGGTGATGAGGAGGGGATAGAGGGATTTTAAAAGCTGTGGGGGGGGTTTTGGCGAGGTAAAGGGGTTGGGATGTGGTGTGTGGTGGGTGGGGGGCTAAAGAACGGATTAGCAATATTACGTAAAGGAAGGGAAACGTATCAATTCTTTAAAATATGGTCTTGCTAACTATTTGGAGGTAGATTACGGGGTTGTTATGCGAGGGGGGCGGTGGTGGGCACTTATCCAATGGATGATATTATGGCAATTAAGGGAGGCTGCGTGAGGTACAGGATGAGAGGTTCCAAGCGGTGCGGGTCAGGCGGGGGTGGAAGAGGTGTTAGGGGGGTGATAGACCTTCATCGTGCGTATTGCGTAGGCAGAAACAAAGACAGCAGGCAAGGGACTATACCATGGTTGGAGGTTCATGGTCGATAGGAGGGTACAGGGAGGGGCAGGTCATACAAGCTACGGAAGGAATGGGGGCGTTTGCTGATAAGTGGTAGGGAGAGTACTGGCAACGAGAAGGGGTAGAGGGGGGGTTTTTTAGAACGGGGTGTGGGGGAGTGTGGTATGTCAGTTGCGTCACAGTGATAGGGAAGCACTGGGTGGGGTAGTATAAAAAAACTCAGTTTGGTTTGCCAGGGAGGTCTATGGTGGAGGGGCATGGGTTACTTAGGGATTTCGTGGAGGCAAAAGGGGGGGAGGGGGGGAGGTTTGGTGGCGCTCGATTGGCAAGGGGTATACGATAGAGTGGATCGGAAAGCATTGAAAGCCATCCTCAGGGGTCAGGGGTTTGGGGAAAAAAAAGGGGGGTTGGGTTGAGGCGTTGTATGGAGGTGCAATGGCGAGGGTTTACAGATTAATGGCCGATTGGTGGGAAGATTGTATGGGTAGGGGACTTAGGCAGGGGTGTCCTATGTCACAATTTTTGTTTGCGTGCTTTACAGGACCCCTTTTATAGATTGGTGGAGCAGCGTATGTGTCACGTAGTGGGACCAGGGTGTGAGGTTGCGAGGGTTTGGCCAGTTTTAATTGGGTATGTGGATGATACAACTTTTTCTGATCAGGAGGGGATGTCAATGGACACATTAGATGGGGTAGTACGAATGTTCGCAGGGGC
Source organism: Cherax quadricarinatus (assembly GCF_026875155.1). Classification (NCBI taxonomy): domain Eukaryota; kingdom Metazoa; phylum Arthropoda; class Malacostraca; order Decapoda; family Parastacidae; genus Cherax; species Cherax quadricarinatus. The sequence continues at coordinate 26,330,445 of NC_069484.1, read as the reverse complement.
AACTGGTATGAGGGTAAATTCAGTAAATCCATGGTTATGGGGTTAGGAGCTTGGGCAGGAAGGGTTGATTGGGGTAGTGCAGTTGTGAGGAAGCAGGCGAATTCGTTAAAAATTTGCGGTCTTATTTATGCAGACGATCTAACTGTGGCAGCATGGAAAACTCGAGTAGGATGGTAGAAAGGATTCAGGGACGCTTGCGGTGCATTGCGACCTTATCATTTGACCCTTGTGCAGCATGCCATTGTTATTAATATTCTTACTGTTATAGCAAAGTATGGCACGTGGCAGCCGTGTTTCCAATTAACTGGGCCAGCAATAACCAACATTATTTTAGGAAGGTTTTTAAATTCTTGTGGGGTTCGAACTGTGATTGGATTAAAAGGGACGTGGTAATGTTACCTGTATGTAAGGGGGGGCTGGGATTGCTGGATTTAAAAGCGGAGGGTCAAATGTGTCTTCATTAAAAGGGAGGTGATGAGGGAAATTTGTGGGTGGGGAGGGGTTTGGCCAGGATCCATAACAGATTGCAACGGTTTTGTATACAGGAGTTGAGTTGCATGAGTGTGAAACTGTGTTGAGGACTCTGGCGTGGGATCGAGACCCGGCAAGGGTCAAAATAAGGTAGGTTGTGTAGATTGTTAGCCGGGAGGGTTGAAGCGCCTGTAGAGGGAATTTTCCCCATGTATGCATGGGGAAGTATATGGAATAGGTTGAGTAGGATGAGGCTGAAACCCTCGTGTTAGGGATGTAATGTATCGTTTTCTGCACGGCATTTTTACCATCGGGTGTGGTTCTACGGGATAGACGGGTCGTTGGCCGGGGGGGTTGTGCGGGTTTATGTGGTGGGGAGGAGTCGGCTTTTCATGTAGTATATTTTGTGACGGACTGAGGAGTGTCAGGGGTGGTTAAATAAGGTGATATATAGGATAAGAGGTCAAGGAATTTCTGTATTGAGAGCATTAAGTCTCGACGGGGGGGGTTGGGAGGAAAGTGTAATCAGAGCTGGGGGAAACATTATGGCAGTATATATATTTTTGTGGGGGGGTTTGCGGGGGAAAAAGGTCAGTGAGGTGAAGTGGAGGGGTGTTAGCAGTAACGTTCTATAAAACGGTAGTAGAATAAGAAATTTATGGGAGGAGGTGGGTGAGGGATTTTTCAGAAGGATATAGGCAACTTACGATACAGGTTTTATTAGACTTGTAATATACGAGGGAGGGGGGGGTACGATTGGAAAGTGTTGCTGGGCAGGGAAGTCATGGGTGAAAACAGGGTCGCCTCCCTGGTAATGGATGACAACAAATGTTTGGTGTTTTGGGATGAGTGATGCTTTAATTGTCATTTCAATGTACTTTGTATAGATTATACAACGGTATTGTTCTTTGCCATATGAAGGTTTTTTTAGTTCATGTTATGTTCTGGTTTTTTGCATGTTAAGAGTACTTATAGACTGTCAGCACCCTGATACTGGTTTTTCATGGCAATGTTCTTGACGTAAGTTTTGGCTGTAGGGTATACAGATATATCTAGCCAGTTCATAGACGCATTTCTTTTGTGTCTGAGATTTTTGTATACGGGTTTATTGTAACTGTAATGAGTCGGTTTTGAGATCTAAGCTGTTTTCTTTGTATGTTTATTTGTATTTTGGTATATGTAAATCTGTAATGTTAGGGATAAGTATGTAGATGTTCTAGTAGGATTATGATGTTAGGTTTTGGGTTTATTGATTAATGAAAAGGCTGGAAGTAATTGTTACATTTTTCGTATTATTCTTTTCAATTGTAATGAGTCTTTGTCATTGTCTTTGTTATATGTAAAATTTATATGTAAGTTAGGTTTTGAGTCATTGAATGTTTATTTTATGTCAGTTCATGAACCTGTTACTGTGTTTATTTGAGCTATTTTCTTGCCGTAAGTTATTTTTTGTATGTTATACAGCTATATTTTGCAAGTTTTATAGGTGCAACCCATTTGTTAGTTTATTTTGTGTTGGGTTTCTTATGTGAATGGCCGAACCTTCAGGATTGAAATCCATACTGTTTCCTTTTATTTTTATTTTTATGTATACTGTATTGGCTTTAAATAAAATAAAAAAAAAAAATTATGTTGGGAAATATGTTAATTTTGCAATAATAATGCAAAACATTACCGAGAACTTTCTTCCTTGCAAGATGCATCAGACATTGAAGGGTGAAGCCTCTGACAAAGAGAACTCTTCTTAAGTTATTTTACAGAGAAAAAGATACATAATTTTAATAATAAAATTAGAAAATGGCCCCCAACCACCGCTCAAATATCAATTTCAGGGGCCATTCAGGCATCGAGCCAGGCAATAGACGAAAAAATCGAAAAAATTAAAAAAGTGAGTTAATCTTACCGAAAAATAGCTCAACAATCTGGCAACATCTTGGTGTATGTCCCCATTTCTTTTACGATAATTTTATTTATTTATTTCCAATTTGAGCACACATACAGAGGTAAAAGTTATCGTAATTATAAGTTATCGTAATTATAGTAATTGGGGGAAAATTACGTCATTATCGTGAATCACGCATACCTGTAGTTCGTTTATTGTAATTTTCTTGTATTTTTATTTTTTTTCATTAATTTTTTTCTTATGTTTTTGTGCAAAACGCTTCAAATTACTCATTGGTAACTTCTCATGGTGGCTGTAGCAAGGAGCTCCACTCACCACACCAACCTCAGTGTCGACCAAGGGTCAGGTAGAAGTGGGTATATGCTGCTTTGATTGCCCGGGGCAGCTCCCTTGGGACACGTATTTTCCCGTCAATTCTATAAGTTTGCACCAAAATGCCCCCGTAAGAAGAGTATTCACTCATTGAACTTTGAAGAGGACTGTGATGTTGAGGATGAAAAAGACTGCGAATGAAGAAACAGTTTAAAACAAGCAGCGGCAGAGGCAGCAGCAGGTGACGCCACGACGCCATTACTACCGTGACTCCTCAGAAAATGAAGAATTAGTTTCAGCTGGTGAACTTCTGAATACTTCTCCTGTAAAGGCATGTGCTAAGCAAAGCAAGGGAAAAAGGAAGAGTGTGGCCAGGAAGTCCGGGGCCACTCCAGATGTGGCCACCAAGTCTGGGGCCACTCCAGATGTGGCCACCAAGTCCGGGGCCACTCCAGATGTGGCCACCAAGTTCGGGGCCACTCCAGATGTGGCCACCAAGTCCGGGGCCACTCCAGATGTGGGCCCCCAAGTCCGGGGCCACTCCAGATGTGGCCACCAAGTCCGGGGCCACTCCAGATGTGGCCACCCAAATCCGGGGGCCACTCCAGATGTGGCCACCCAAGTCCGGGGCCACTCCAGATGTGGCCACCAGTCCGGGGCCACTCCAGATGTGGCCACCAAGTCCGGGGGGCCCCTCCAGATGTGGCCACCAAATCCGGGGGCCACTCCAGATGTGGCCACCAAGTTTCCCGGGGCCACTCCAGATGTGGCCACCAAGTCCGGGGCCACACCAGATATGGCCACTTCAAGCCGCCCAAAACCCACAACATCGAGGAAGCGGAAAAAGAAGTGACGTATCTGTGGCCACATTTATCAACTCTACGCCTATTATACCATCTGTCGTCACCACACCCTCAGTTACATATGTGACGACCTCATCATGTATGAGTGTAACCCTGTGACGACTGCAGATGTGGCCACTGCAGATGTGGCCGCCCCACATGTGGCCACCCCACATGTGGCCGCCCCACATGTGGCCACTGCAGATGTGGCCACATGGAGGGATCTGCATGGAACTTCAGAAATATGTTATATATGCTCACTTCTACTCCTAATAAACATAAGAAGGCACATGGAATATTTTTACCCACCATAAGCTAAGCCTCAATGTATTATTCAATTTTTCTGGAAAGTCCATTTTCTGCAATTATATAGATTTGCTCCCTTTATTATTGAACCGATCTTTATCAATTTTACAGGATTTATTCACGGAACATTGTTCTATAACATTACATGTACCTTGTGATAAAAATCCTTATGTTACAAAAAACGCGATTCTAAAAGCTTAGAGATCTCCAGTGAATACTAGAAAGGACTGCCCTTCTAGCATCCAGCCTGTTATTGGGTTTTCGTAACAAGTAGTCAGTATCCTTGTCCAATTATCCATTAAAATTCAGTATTATTCAATAGTACTTCAGGATTACAATTGGTAGGCTACTAACTAGAGAAATTAAAATTTAATAAATTTATTAAGTCTAGAGGTATATTACCAAAGTAAATTAAATTAATCACAGTAATCAAAATAATATCAATCTCTCTCGTATTCAATATTATTGTGCCGGAAGCACATATCACATTTATAATTCTTAAGTACCGTCTGGTACATTAACATTTAATAAGATATTACAAATATGTACAAAATTAAGTGTGTATGTGTGTAAGTACTCTAAGTAGTTCGTTATGTCTCACGACTCGACTAGACTTAAACAAGTGACTGACAAAGTCCTCAAATAAACAAACTTCTTGACCGACTGGCAACCCGAACAGTCTGCTTGAACAACAAAGAATGCTAAGCCCAATAACAATGCAATAAGTGACTGCGACACAGAATCAGGAACAAGGAGATAATATAACGACACTAAGTAGGGACCATCAGCAGATCCTCCACAACAGTTACAAAACTCCCATACTACGGAATCTAAGTTCAGCATAGGAAAAACCCTGACTGTGATTATACACAGATACCAGTACAAATTAGGTCATAAGCTATAGCTAAGGACCTGAGATACTCAGAGTGTCTATGGGACACACAACCTCAGTACAACGTCAAAAATCACTAAGTCTATACAAGGTTCTGTGAACAGAGTTCTACAGAACTAACAAGAATAATGAGACAGACAATCTGTCCGACCACCAAGCGAGTCTAGAGCAGACTGAATACTTCACACGAGGTGAGGACACCCCCCCTCGATCACGTGATAGCTCCGTGGACAGCACAGCTCAGAAGCCGGCAGTCTAACGAGCAACAAGCGATAATTACAGTAGTTCGACAATCAAGACTTGAACTGAGCACATAATATGTAGCATCTTAACAACATAAGTCAAATAAGAACATAAAGCAATACATTTACGATTTAGCTATTATCGCAAATATAAGCAATATAAAATTAAATGAAAAGGTAATATACATTATATATATATACATAATAATCATTGTAACCCATTCAGGGGTTGCAACACCCCCCCCCACCAACACGACAGAGGGTCGCACTAGGAGTTGCATTAATGTCTTTCACATTATTACTGATTACTCATATCAATACAATATAATATAAAATTTAATCAGTCACTCTCGTCCCCAGCACCTCTACAATTTCACAGCGTCCGTCACTAGGATATGCCCCTAGTACTAGGGCAGTACACAGTATCGTATCTCTGCATACTCGTGGTTATGTACATCAGTGTAGAGACAGGATAGTGTAGGTGAGTAGGGCACGATGAGGCTCGATCTTAGTAGAGGAGACTGCATTCCACTCTTAAGTAGTGGTGGTGGAATGCGAGGCAGTATGAACATCTGAGTAAGAAACAGCTTAAGGTGTGTAGTGAGGGGGGGGGGGTCTGTGGCAGGACAGTGTTGTGTCACGCAGTACATAGCCCACACCACACTACCCACTCAACACTAAGCTTGTGTCTCCTCCTCATACACATGAATACTGTGAATATATAAATATAATAATTAGACATGAGTATACATAGTTAATATGGGCTGGAAGGATTAAGTTACTTTACTGAATTTGACATAGCAAGTAACAAAAAGGTATTTGGGCATAAAATTACGTAAATTTTAAATAGGGAAGTGCCCAAATACACGTCAAAATGTTCAAAGGACACCACAAGAGCTAGAGCATAATTTTTCTGGTGTCGTTTAAGCTTAGATGAATAGTAACATATAGGATGGAGAATATCAGTGGATGTTGACTGTTGGAGCAGCACAACACCTACTGCATAGCCACTCGCATCTATATGTAAAAAGAAGGGAAGATTGAAATTAGGACTTTTCAACACAGGAGCAGAGGATAGCAAGCGCTTCAACCTTTTAAACGAGTCTGAACAATCTCTAGTCCAGGTGAACTGAACTTTACTACTAGTAAGCTCAGTGGGGAGGGAGCTGCAATCTGAGAAAAGTTTGGACAGAACCTGCGATAATATCCTGCCATACCCAGGAATCTCTGTACTCCCTTCCTATCCTGTGGCACTGGAAATTCAGAAATTGCACGAACCTTAGCCTCAATAGGAGCAACCTCACCTTGGCCGATACAAAAGCCTAGATAGGTAATCTTGGCTTGACCAAAACTACATTTAGCTAAGGGTTTAACAGTGAAGCTGTAGTGCGCCAGTCTCTCAAACAATGCTCTGAGACGCGTCAAGTGCTGTTCCCACTCGTCATGTACACCACTAAGTCGTCAAGATAGGGTTCTACTCTTCTGTTGTGGGTCAACTCGTCATTTTACGTTGGAATGAAAAAGCCGCGTTACTAGGCCCAAGGGGGTGACGAGGTAGTTAACATCCATCTTGAACAGTAAAAGAGATATTTCTTGAGCACGTTCAGTAAGCGGGACTTGATAATAGCCTCGTAAGAGATCTAAACGGCTGACAAACGGCTCCTGACACACGGTCAGTAAGGTCGTCAATGCGAGGTAGAGGATAACCATCAGGCAAGGTGACAGAGTTCACTTTCCTGTATTCAGTGCACATCCTGAAACTACCGTCAGGTTTAGGCACTAAAGTACAGGGAGATGCCCATGGACTTTTACTGCGCTCAATAAGTCCGTGAGATAACAGAAAATCAACCTCTTCTCTCAATGCTTTATGCTTTGTTGGACGCATCCTATATGGTGATTGCTTAATGGGTGATGCTCCCTGTACATCAACGTCATGTACACCCGGAGTACAACGTTTAGGAACATCACTGAACAATTCAGGGAAATGCAAAATCATGTTTTTAAAATCACCAGCTTTATCAATCCCAAGGTTAATAAGAAAATCGTCTAGTGATTGTAGAGTCACTGAATTTTCTAAACGAACCTCTATACCTCTAGAGATGTCAGGTAGACTGACGTTTTCTTCCTCTGTACTAGGAAGAATAGAAGTAGTAGGTAGAGGACTAGCGTAGTATGCCTTAAGCTGGTTAACATGGTACACATGATTAGATTTCTTTTTCCCAGGCGTACGTACCAAATAATTTACGTCGCTAAGCTTTTTCACTACTTCCAGGGGACCATCATACCTGGCTTGTAGAGCATGACCTGGTACTAATTTCCGAGCCATCACCTTATCTCTTGCTTTAAAAGAACGAGAGACAGCACGCTTGTCATAATGTTGCTTCATTCTAGCTTGGGCTGAAACTAGGTTTTTCGAAGCTAGCTCTCTAGCGGCTGTCAAATGTTGCTGCATTAATGAAGGTGAAGTACTCAATGATGGATTTGATTTTCCTGTCCACACGTCTTTTAACACTGCGAGAGGACCACGCACTTGGTGTCCGAATATTAATTCAAAAGGACTAAACCCGAGACTTTCTTGCGCACTTTCTCTCATAGCGAACAGAAGAAAAGGTATACCGTCATCCCAGTCTCTAGAAAAATGTTCACAATAAGCTCTCATCATGGACTTCAGTGTCTGATGAAATCTCTCTAGAGCACCTTGTGACTGTAGATGATAACTGGTTGAAAGTACAGACTTTATTCCTAGGTGGGATAATGCTTCTCGAAAGATCTTAGAAGTGAAATTAGATCGCTGATCTGTTTGCATCTCTCGTGGCAATCCAACCTGGGAGAAAAATTTCATCAGCGCTCTCACAATAGCACGAGCATTAATTTTTCTCATAGGAATAGTTTCGGGATAGCGTGTTGCAGCGTCCATAATAGTAAATAAGTATTGGTTTTCTAGTTTGGTTCTAGGCAAAGGACCAACACAATCAATAATAAGATGTGAGAATGGTTCACCATGAGAGGCGCAGGTGGAGGTGAGTGCGCTGGCTTGCCTGTCACTTGACACACGTGGCAACATCGCATATGATCAGCAACTGTTTCCTTCATCTTTGGCCAAGTAAAATGTTTTGCCAGTTTACCGAGTGTCTTCTTGACACCCAAATGTCCTCCAATGGGACTATTGTGAGCAAAATCAGTGGCTTGTTCACGAAATGTAACTCTTAACACTACAAGATGCTTGACTGTGGTGGAAACATTATCAGCTGACAACTTACATGTATTTTTCTCCATCAGTACACCGTTACTATAATAGTAACAATTATCGAGATCCTTTGCTTCCCTCTCAGTAACTGCTATATCTCTCAGTCTTTCCAGTGACTGATCAACAAACTGATCCTTGATTAAATCATCAAGAGTTAGAAATTTAACGTCAGTTGTGTCCTGACTAGGTTGATGACCGGGGGGAGCCAGTGTTAATGACCCTGGGCGCAGAGCGTCACTAAACAACATATTCAACCCCAAATCATTGTCATCAACTAACTCAACAGGGGACAAGGATGGTTGTTGTATCATTGACATAGCTCTAGTAATTGCGCTGAGAGGAAATAAAATAGGTTTCTCTCTACAAGCTTCAATGGCATAATTATCATCAGTGTTATTATCAATCACAAGTGGTTCTTTACATATACCAGCATGAAGGATATCGTTCCCTATCAACAAGTCCACTGACCTGATGGGAAATACACCACTGGATATACCCACTGAAATATAACCAGCATAATAGCTTGTTTGAATACAAACTTTGTGCAGATGCACTTTTATAACAGCCCCTCCATAGGGTTCTAACAATACATCTATCTTGGTATAGGTATCGTCAGTTATGGGCAGTACATCTTCTCTTAATAACGTGAGATAACTGCCAGTGTCTCTGAAAGTAATTATCTCAGTCAGATGTGATTCGTCAAATCCTATTCTACCTCTTGAAAAGAAAGGACTCATCGCTGAACGAATCTTTTCGTCAGATACACTTTCTGACGCTAGTCATCTATCCTGAGTAACATTATCTAAAACAGTAGGATCAGAAGTATTACTAAGATTTTGGTGTCTTTGTTGCTCGGAAGAGGATACGACTTGAGTGGGAGCGCCAGCCGCACGACTGTCTCTCGTATCTCTTTCTAACTTATAGCAATACTCTCTAGCATGTCCTTTTCTGTTACAATAGGTACATTTAACTTTCTTCTTCTCGATATCAGATTTCTGTCTAGCCACAGAGACAGATTCAGGATTGTGAGTTTTCCTGGTAAAGGTACGAGAAGTTACAGTAGCAGGTACATCAGGCCGGCAATGAGCAGCTGATTTAGGTTGCCAACTTCTAGGACAATTTTTAGTTACCTTGTTTTTTTGTTTTTTAGTATTAAAGTTTTGAGAAATCTCGTTTGTCTGCTAATGCGCATTTTCCCAATATCCGAGGTGTATGATCGGGTCAGTATTCTTGGTTTCAGCAGGCTAAAGTTTTAAACTTTGGTTAGAACCTAACAACTTTTTTTTTAAACGGCATCAACCCTTCTTCAAAAGCAACTTTTTTTCTCAGACAAAATTCTAAAATTGATCTTTGTCCGGTTGAAAAGACGAAAGTTTTGATCCTTACGGTTTAAACAATTTATACGTCCTTAAATAGTTGTTTAACACTCAAAATAATTACTTCAAAAAACGAACAATTTGACTCTTCCTTAAAAAAGCTGTATCAAAAATGTTGCCCAGGCTTTCTGGCCTTCAAGCCGTGCCTTTCTCCAACAAATGGGGTTTATTTCAAAAACTTAGGCCTGAGATTTGCCATTAAAAGGGGGTTGGATTACATTTTTTTTTGGGCTTCCAGCGAACATTTTTCTCTCTGGAAATCTTTTTTGTTAACCCCCTTGTCCCTCAAATTTTTCGCGAAACAAACCGCTACCCCCCAAATTTTCCGAGAGGGAAGGGGGGGAAGGAAAAGGGTGGGGAAATTCATGTCTTTCTGGCGTCTTAGTGGCATTCGTCCAGCCCTCTGAGATTTAGATCTGTTGGGAGGAAAAAATTTTTAATAACGTCTAGTTTCCCACCCCCACCCCCCTCGCGGAAACAAGGGGACCCCCCCCCCCAACCCCCTCGGCCCCCCCAAAGGCCCCCCCTTTTCCGGCTTTTTCCCCAATCTCCCCCCCTTAACTGCCTTCCCCCGCTGCGGTGAAATTCCTGTTGACCACCCCGAGATATTTGGCACTCGCCAACACGTTGAAGTTTAAGTTCAACTCAGAAAAAGTCAGAGTTTCAAAAACTGTTTCACTTTGGCATCACGAAAATAAATGTACTACGAGGGGATTTTTGGGGAAACTATAATCCGATGGAATTTTAGTTTTGGGTTTTTCTTAGAGCTAGAACTCTAAACAGTATTTCCATCTCCTTGGATCAAAAACTCGGGTACATACATCCACCTGGTAGTTGTACAAGACAAACCAAAGTCTTCAATTAAAAGTACTCAAAGTGTTTGACATAGAGTTACTAGTATGTAAAAAACTGGAAAATTTTTTCCCCAAAACCCTTGGGATCAAGAGCACCCGCGGGCCCCCCATTTTTAAAAAAAACACGTTTAAAAATTAGAGATCTCCAGGAATACAAAAAGGGACGCCCTTCTAGTTTCCCCCTTTACGGGGTTTTCGTAAAAATAGTCATATCCTTGCCCAATTTACCCATTAAAATTCATATTATTAAATAATGCTTCAGGATTACAATTGGTAGGTACAAAACTAGAAAAATTAAATTTTAATAAATTTTTTAAGTAGAGGTATATTTCAAAGAAAAATTAAATTAATCACAGTAAAAAAATAAACAATCTCTCTCGTATTCATATTATTGTGCAAAGGGCACATATCACTTTTTAAAAATCTAAGACCGCTGGTACTTTAACATTTAATAAAATTTTCAAATATTACAATTTAAATGGTTGTAATGGCCTAAGTTTCATTTTGTCTCACGACTCGACTAGACTTAAACAATGACGACAAAGTCCTCAATAAACAAACTTCTTGACCGACTGGCAACCCAACAGTCTGCTTTAACAAAAAAGAAAGCAAGCCCAAAAACAAAAGCAAAAAGCGCGCGACACAAATCAGGACAAGGAATAATTAACACACAAGTAGGGGCCATCAGCAGATCCTCCCCAACAGTTACAAAACCCCTACTACTGAATCAATTCGCATAGGAAAAAACCCTGCTGTGATTATAAACAATACCATACAAATTAGGTCAAAATTTTGTAAAGGGCCTGGGAACCAGATTCATGAGACAACAACCTCAGTACAACGTCAAAAACATAAGTCTTACAAGTTCTGTGAACAAGTCTACAAACTAACAAGAATAAGGCAGACAATCTGTCCGACCACCAAACATCTAGAGCAGATGAATACTTTACACGAGGGGAGGACACCCCCCCCGACACGTGATAGCTCCCTACGCAGCTCAGAAGCCGGCAGTCTAACACAACAAAAAATTACGTAGTTTTTCCCAAACAAGACTTGAAAATAGCACATAATAGTACATCTTAACAACATAAGTCAAAAAAAGAATATAAAGCAAACATTTTTCGATTTAGCAATTTTCGCAAAATAAAACAAAATAAAAATTTAAAAGAAAAGGTAAATTTCATTTATATAATACATAACATTGTAACCCTTTAGGGGGTTCAAAACCTACCATTTTTTTATACCCTGGGGTGTAAAATGCAAAAAATTTTTCCCAAAACATTCAAGGATCTTCACTATTTTTTTTTGGGTTTCTATAAAAGATTTTATGCATGATTGCTCTTCGTCTTTTTCTGTTTGGGATTAATTTAATAAATTTCATTCATAAAAAAAAACTTCGATATTGCCAATTTTATGTTGAGTCCATTAAGTGCTGCAATTACAATTTTTTTTACATTTTTTTTTTTTATTCGTTATTTATGAACGATCTTGATTAAAAAAAATCTCTTCTGACATGCCTAGAAATTTGTGGTAAAAAATTCATTGAAATCGTACAGAGGGAAGTGAACATAAATATTTGTTCTTCAATCGCCCCTTCAGTCTTCAGAAGAAGTTTTCTAAACTATCGCAACTGAAACAAAATCTGTGAAGCTGTTTAAATTTGACCAACAACAGCTATACAGAAAAGTATAAAAAGAAAACTTTCCTTAACACAGTACAAAACTCAATATTTGAAGGAAATTTTGAAAACTTCTCATGTTACCGAAAAAACTTGCAGGAAGGTAAAAAAAAAAAATGTCAGGCAGAAAAGTACCCAATTTGGAAGACTTAATGACGTTGTAGAAACAGATTTTGCTTTTAAGCAACTTTGATTAATCAAAAAAGTCATTTTTCTTCATGTAACGAAATATGATATTGTACAAGTTTTTTTTAGAAAATTTAAAAAGTTCGAACGTTAAAAGCCTAACCAATTGAGAAAAATTATTAAAGGGTCTGCTTTTTAAAACAAATTTTATAAAAAATTTTTTCCATAATTTTCGTCAGAAGGGTTTTCATTGCATAATTTACTGGGCCGAACATCCAAAATTAAATGAAAAGCTTTGTTTTAAACTCGTGAGATCAAATTTGTTGTTTGGGGAAGATGTGGGAATGATGTTGATGAGATGGGGAAAGATTGGGTGTAATGTTTAGGAAAAGATGGTAGATGATGATGGAAGTTCTTGATGTTTTTAATACTTACCTTTTAAAGGGTTTTTTAAATTGTTTTTTCCTTTTTGATTTTTCTAAGAACATTACCCCGACGACAAACTCAAACTAAACTTCGTCTTATGGTCCAGTCAGATAAGACGTTGTTGCTCGTGAACACTGTCCTATGTATTCCCCATAAAGGGATTACATTTTTATTGAACTTAAGTTCTTTTTGAACGTTGCGGGGTAATCCCTCGTATATTAATGTGGGGTCTTTTAAAAGATTGACCTATGCTTAAGAGTTCCACTAGTGTATTAAACACTGATTTTCTAAGAGGATTTTTTTCATATTAATCCCCTCAAGGAAGGGGTTTCCTTGATGTTGGTGAGGGCCTTGATTTAGGGAATTGGATCGTTCCATTTCCCCCAAATTTAACCCTGAATGCCTTCCACATCCCCCCCAGGCGCTTTTATAATCCTGCGGGTTTGGGCCTTTCCCCTTATTATAATATTAAAATTCACTAACTATCTAATGATTTTTTTCCCACAAATCGCTTTACAGGCAAAAGAGTTTTATCCTCCCCTTTGTCTTTCAAAGCCCCAGCCCTTTTAAAGGTATCTATAACCCCCCAAAATGCACCCCCCAGTGCAAAGGGACAGTTGGAGAAAAAGTTCCATCCCCCTCTTGGGCAGAAGTCACACAGGCAAACAACGTATAAACAAGAGTAAAAACTTTTTGTTATGAATGAATTAACCCAGCTTGCAACAACGATGGTTTTGGTTGACAAAAATTTAATTACTACTAGTTAATGATATTAAAAAAGAAGATTTGTGAATATAGAAATGAACTAAATTTCTTTTTGATAGTTCACCAAAAAAAAAAAAATATTTTTAAAAGAGTCCGAAAAATGAAAAAGCAGCTGACTTTGATAAAATACATGAAAACAATTTATTGTTTAATTTTGGGTAGCATTAATGTGATTAAAAGGTAAAAAGTAGAAACTGGATAAAAAGTAATAATTACCAAAGGTGAAAGACAATATTCCTCAAATATCCAGATTTTTACGACAAACAAAACCATAGATGAGCCAAAAATTTTCCGTTTTTGGGCTTTTAAAAATTACAAAACTTTAAAAGACGAATACCCTAGGAAAAATGTGAAAACAAAAAGTTTGTGCAATCTCTTGACCTAGCAAAATGTCTCCACCACTGTGCCTGTCATATACACCCTTTTTTTTTAACAGTCACCTTTTAAATGCAAAAAAAAGAACATTTAAATTACTCCCTATCTTTATTACTGGTTTTTAGGAGTGAGCTCGAATGTAACAACTTAAATGAAAAACCCCGAACAAATATGCAAAAAATTTTTGACAACAGTACTAAAGACAGTTTTTGAGCATTTTCTTTTTCACTTGACTTAACAATAATCAAAACAATTTTGGTATCTAAGAGAAGTTCAAAATTTCTATGATAGAAAAAAGCTGGGAACGATTCTGAATAAACGAAATTAGACTGGAAATAGCGGATCCATTCCCCAAACAAAAAACAATATGTCAAAAAAACAACTTTGAAAAAATTACAAGAAAACAATTAAAGATGTCCATGCAAGTAAAAATTTTGTAAACAAGGGCCCAAAACAATATTTTACAATACCAAAATTTCAATCATCAAAAACGGTCAAATAAACCCCACAGGGGAAAAAATCTCAGAATTTTGACAAAGTTTCTCACTTTACACTGACACGTGAATAAAACATATTTTTTAATGATCTTATGGTATTAACCTCCACTCGGTGTCACTTCCTCTCTTTCCCTTCCCCCCTCCCACCATCTCTCTCTGTTAACCCCCCCCTCCCCCCAATCAAGGTTTGAAGGATAAAAACGTCAAGCAACGTTATTATCACGTAAATCACCCTTCGTTTTCCCGACATACTGCATAAAGAATTAATCGCCCCCCTACCCCCCCCTCCCCTACCACCCTGCCTGCCGCCTTCCCGAAGCCCTTCCTACCGCCCTTTTTCACCGTCATTTTCCCCTTCTGCCTCCCTCTCCTCCAGTTTTACGACAACCCCCTCTCCCTCCCAAAAAAGATTCACTGCCCTACTGCCATTTCCCCCCTACCTGCCCTTTCCCCTCCCCCTGCCATATTCCCCCCCCCACTGCCATATTTCCCCCACCCCACCTCCTACATTCCCCCGCCCTACCCCCATTTTCCCTCCCACCGCCTATTCACCCTACCTCCATATTCCTGCCCACCTCCCCCAAATTCCCTGCCCC
>NC_069484.1:26297735-26310235 GCF_026875155.1 Cherax quadricarinatus | reverse complement strand
AGAGTATGATGTGCACAGTAGGGCAATGGTGGATACACTAGCTGAAGTGGCCAGGAGGGCTCATATGGGTAGGACAAAATTGCTTATTATGGGGGATTTCAGTCATAAAGAGATTGACTGGGAAAACCTAGAGCCACATGGCGGACCAGAAACATGGAGGGCTAAGATGTTGGAGACTGTATTGGAGAACTTCATGCATCAACATGTTAGGGATACAACCAGAGAGAGAGGAGCGGATGTTGCAGCAAGGCTGGATCTCATATTCACCTTCAATAGTTCAGACATAAGGGATATCACCCACGAAAGACCCCTTGGCGCTAGTGATCATGATGTCCTGAGTTTTGAATATCTTGTTGAGTTAACAGTGGAGAATGCAGTAGCACGAGAACAAAGAGAGAAACCAAACTTCAAAAAAGGGGACTACATAGGAATGAGAAGTTTCCTGCATGAAGTGCAGTGGGAAAGAGAACTAGATAGAAAGACAGTAAATGAAATGATGGAAATAGTAACCACTAAGTGCAGGGAGGCAAAGGAAAGGTTCATACCAAAGGGCAACAGAAAAAATGGTAAGACCAGAGCCCATGGTTTAATTGGAGGTTTAAAGAGGCCAAAGCCAAGTGTGCTAGAGCATGGAAAAGGTATAGAAGGCAAAGGACTCAAGAAAACAAGGAGCTGAGCAGAAGAACCAGAAACGAATATGCAAGGATAAGGAGAGAGGCCCAGAGGCAATACGAGAACGACATTGCACCAAAAGCCAAATCTGAACCAAAGTTGTTATACAGTCACATTAGGAGAAAAACAACAGTCAAGGACCAGGTAATCAGGCTGAGGAAAGAAGGAGGGGAGCTAACGAAGAGTGACCAAGAAGTATGCGATGAACTAAACAAAAGATTTAGAGAAGTATTCACAATAGAGTCAGGAATGCTTCCAGCAAACTGTGGAGGTAGGGTGCACCAGCAGGTGCTGGACACAATACACATAACCAAGGTAGAGGTGAAGAAACTGCTAGACGTACTCGATACCTCAAAGGCGGTGGGCCCAGATAACATATCTCCATGGATACTGAGAGAGGGAGAAGAGGAACTGTGCGTGCCAGCAGCAATCTTCAATAAATCTATCGAAACAGGGTAGTTGCCAGAGGCGTGGAAGACAGCACATGTAGTTCCAATTTTTAAGAAAGGGGACAGACAGGTAGCATTAAACTACAGACCAGTGTCACTGACTTGTATAGTATGTAAAGTCATGGAAAAGATTATCAGGAGAAAAGTAGTGGAATGCATGGCTTGAGAGATGTGAAATCCTGTGTCACAAATTTACTTGAGTTCTACGATAAGGTAACAGAAGTAAGACAGGAGAGAGAGAGGGATGGGTAGATTGCATCTTCTTAGATTGCAAGAAGGCTTTTGACACAGTACCACACAAGAGACTGGTGCAAAAATTAGAGGAGCAGGCAGGAATAAAGGGGAATGTACTGCAATGGATCAGGGAATACCTGACAGGAAGGAAACAACGTGTGTTGATACGTGCTGAAGCGTCGGAGTGGGCGAATGTGTCGAGTGGGGTTCCACAAGGGTCAGTCCTAGGCCCGGTGCTGTTTCTTGTATACGTGAATGACATGGTGGAAGGAATAGATTCAGAAGTGTCACTGTTCGCTGATGATGTGAAACTGATGAGGAGAATACAAGTGGGAGAGGATCAGTTAAGATTACAAGGGGATCTGGACAAACTACAAGTATGGTCTGACAAATGGCTCCTGGAGTTTAACCCCAGTAAGTGTAAGGTCACGAAGATTGGGGAAGGACACAGAAGACCGCAGACGGAGTACAGGTTAGGAAACCAACAGCTGCAAACGTCAGTTAAATAAAAGGTTCTTGGGGTAAGCATCATAACGAACATGTCCCCTGAGGCACACATCAATCAAATAACTGCTGAAGCATATGGGAGACTGGCAAACCTGAGATTGGCGTTTAGACATCTGAGTAAGGAGTCATTCACGACATTGTTACACAGTGTACGTAAGGCCTTACTGAATAATGCAGCGCCAGTATGGAACCCCCACTTAGTCAAACACGTCAAGAAATTGGAGAAAGTGCAAAAATTTGCAACACGATTAGTCCCGGAACTGAGGGGTATGTCTTATGAGGAGAGGTTAAGGGAACTCAACCTGATGACACTAGAGGATAGGAGGGATAGAGGGGACATGATAACAACGTATAAAATACTAAGAGGCATTGACAACGTGGACAAGGATCGAATGTTTCAGAGATGGGATGCAGAAACACGGGGACACAATTGGAAACTGAAAACCCAGAGTAGTCATAGGGATGTTAGGAAGTATTTCTTTAGTCTTAGAGTTGTCAGGAACTGGAATAATCTGGAGAGTGAAGTAGTGGAAGCAAGTTCCATAAATAGCTTTAAGAGGAGGTATGACAAATATCATTGAGCAGGGACAGAGTGAATTAATATCGACCAGTGAAGAGGCGGGGCTAGGACCTATGACTCGACCCCTGCAACCACATATAGGTGAGTACAGACACACACACACACGCACGCACATACACGAACACACACAAACACACACACACACACACACACAAACAACACACACACACACACACACACACACACACACACACACACACACACACACACACACATACACACACACACACACACACACACACACACACACACAAACACACACACACACACTCGCGCACAACACACACACACACACACACACACACACACACACACACACACACACATCACACACACACACACACACACTTTGATTGTGCTTTGACTACATAGTTGAGCTTCAAGTGGAGAGAGTAGCAGGAATAGGATGGGGAAAACCAAACTACAAAAGAGGGAACTACTCAGGCTTGAGGAACTTCCTGCAAGACATTCAGTGGAAGAGGGAACTGACAGGAAAACCGGTACAAGAAATGATGGACTATGTGACAACAAAATGCAAGGAGGCAGAGGAGAGGTTTGTTCCCAAAGGAAACAGAAATAATGGGAAGAACAGAAAGAGTCCTTGGTTCACCCAAAGGTGTAGGGAGGCAAAAAATAGGTGTAATAGAGAATGGAAAAGGTACAGAAGACAAAGAACTCAGGAAAATAAAGAGATTAACCGAAGAGCAGAAACGAATATGCACAGATAAGATGAGAGGCTCAGGGACAATATGAAAATTACATAACATCGAAAGTCAAGTCTGACCCGAAGCTTTTGTATAGCCACATCAGGAGGAAAACAACAGTCAAGGACCAGGTAATCAGACTGAGGAAGGGTGATGGGTAGTTCACAAGAAACGACCGAGAGGTATGTGAGAGCTCAACACGAGATTTAAAGAAGTATTTACAGTGGAAACCAGTAGGACTTCAGGAAATCAGAACAGGGAGGTACATTGGTGGCCTGGTGGCTAAAGCTCCCGCTTCACACACGGAGGGCCCGGGTTCGATTCTCGGCGGGTGGAAACATTTCGACACGTTTCCTTACACCTATTGTCCTGTTCACCTAGCAGCAAATAGGTACCTGGGTGTTAGTCGACTGGTGTGGGTCGCATCCTGGGGGACAAGATTAAGGACCCCAATGGAAATAAGTTAGACAGTCCTCGATGACTTTCTTGGGTTATCCTGGGTGGCTAACCCTCCGGGGTTAAAAATCCGAACGAAATCTTATCTTAACCAAGGAGGAGGTGAAGAAGCTGCTATGTGAACTTGACGCCTCAAAGGCTGTGGAACCAGACATCTCTCCATGGGTCCTTAGAGAGGGAGCAGAGATGCTGTGTGTGCCATTAACAAAGATCTTCAAAACATCCGTTGAAACTGGTCAACTCCCTGAGGTATGGAAGATGGCAAATGTAGTCCCAATTTTTAAAAAAGGAGACAGACATGAGGCATTAAACTACAGGCCTGTGTCACTAACATGTATAGAATGCAAAGTCATGGAAAAGATTATCAGGAGGAGAGTGGTGGAGCACCTGGAAAGAAACAAAAGTATAATCGACAACCAGCACGGTTTCAGAGAATGAAAATCCTGTGTCACAAACCTACTGGAATTTTATGACAAGGTGACAGAAATAAGACAAGAGAGAGAGAGGGGTGGATAGACTGCATTTCCTTGGACTGCAAGAAGGCCTTCGACACAGTTCCTCACAAGAGATTACTGCAAAAGGTAGAGGATCAGGCACACATAACAGGAAAGGCACTGCAATGAATCAGAGAATACCTGACAGGGAGGCAACAACGAGTCATGGTACGTGACAAGGTGTCAGAGTGGGCGCCTGTGACAATCGGGGTTCCACAGGGGTCAGTCCTAGGACCTGTGCTGTGTTTGAAATATGTGAATGACATAACGGAAGGGATAGACTTAGAATTGTCCTTCTTTGCAGATGACGTGAAGTTAATGAGGAGAATCATATCGGACGAGGATCAGGCAGGACTACAAAGAGACCTGGACAGGCTACAAGCCTTGTCCAGCAACTGGCTCCTTGAGTTTAACCCTGCCAAATGCAAAGCCATGAAGATTGGGGACAGGCAAAGAAGACCGCAGACACAGTATAGTCATGGTGGCCAAAGACTGCAAGCCTCACTCTAGGAAAAAGATCTGGGGTGAGTATATCACCGAGCACATCTCCTGAGGCGCACATCAATCAGATAACTGCTGTAGCGTACGGGCGTCTGGCAAACCAAAGGGGACAGCGTTCCGATACCTCAAAAAGGAACCCTTCGAGCTCTGTAACCTTTTACTCAGCCCAACGGGAAATATGCAGCCCCAGTTGGAAAATCCACACCTGTTCAAGCACTCAAAAAATTTAAAAAAAGTGAAAAGGGTTGCAACAAGAATCCCAAGCTGGGGGTTGCCCTAAGAAGAAGGTTAAGGGGAAATCGGCCTGCGAAAGGGGAGGACAGGAGGTCAGGGGAACGATAAGACGTATAAAATACTGCGGGGAAAGAAAAGGGTGGAAAAGACGGGATTTCCCAGAGGGGGATACAGAAAAAAAAGGGGTTTACTTTTGGGAAAGTTGAAGACCAGATAAAAAAACGGATTTAGGAATATTTCTTCTTTTCATAGATGTCGGGCATGGAATACCCTAAAAATGAAGTGTGGAGGGGGGAACCATACTTTTTAAACGAGTTGATAAAACTCAGGGGAGCAGGGAGAGAGGGGCCCTAGTGCAATCATGAAGAGGCGGGGCCAGGAGCTGTGCCCACCCCGCAACCACAAATAGGTATTACAAATAGATTGTCACAAACCCACCACCCCACCCCAAACCACAACACAACAACACGCGCGCCACACACCCCAAACCCCCAACAAAACACCACACCACACACCACACACACCACACGCACCCCGCACACACACACACAAACCACACCACACACACACCACACCACCACACACAAACAACACACACAGACAACCCACACACACACACAACACACACACACACAAAAATATATTATTTTTATAATTTAAAAATATATATTATTTTTAAAAATTATATAATATATTATAAAAATTTTTAATATATATAAAAATTATTTATATATAAAATTTTCATTTTTTTTTCCTCACCGGCCGTTTCCCACCAAGGCGGGGTGGCCTGAAAAAGAAAAATTTTACCATCATTCACTCCATCACTGTCTTGCCAGAAGGGTGTTTTATACACAAACAGTTTTTAAACTGCAACATTAACACCCCTCCCTTCAATGTGCAGGCCTGCACTTCCCATCTCCAGGACTAAAGGGTCCGGCCTGCTGGTTTCCCTAAACCCCCTTCATAAATGTTACTTTGCTCACACTCCAACAGCACGTCAAGTATTAAAACCATTTGTCTCCATTCACTCCTATCAAACACGCTCACGCATGCCTGCCGGAAGTCAAGCCCCTCGCACACAAAACCTCCTTTACCCCCTCCCCCCAAAACCTTTCCTAACCGTCCCCTACCCGCCTTCCTTCCACTACAGACTGACACACTCGTGAAGTCACTCTGTTTCGTTCCTTTCTCTCACATGTTCGAACCACCTCAAAAACCCCTTTCCCACAGCCCTCTGGACAACAGTTTTGGTAATCCCGCACCTCTCCTAACCTCCGAACTACAAATTTTCTCTGCATTATATTCACACCACAAAATTGCCCTCAGACATGACATCTCCACTGCCTCCAGCCTTCTCCTCGCTGCAACATTCATCACCCTGCTTCACACCCAAAATAAGAGCGTTGGTAAAACTATACTCTCATACATTTCCCTTTTTGCCTCCAAGGACAAAGTTCTTTGTCTCCTCAACTCCTAAGTGCACCAAACTCACCCTTTTCCCCTCATCAATTCTATGATTCACCTCATCTTTCATAGACCCATCCGCTGACACGTCACACTCCCAAATATCTGAATACTTTCCCACCTCCTCCATACCTCTCCCCCCTCCAATCTTGATATACAATCTTTCATCACCTAATCTTTTTGTTATCCTCATAACCTTACTCTTTCCTGTATTCACTTTTAATTTTCTTTTTTTGCACACCATACCAAATTCATCCACCAATCTCTGCAACTTCTCTTCAGAATCTCCCAAGAGCACAGTGTCATCAGCAAAGAGCAACTGTGACAACTCCCACTTTATGTGCGATTCTTTTTTTAACTCCACGCATTTTGCCAAGATCCTCGCATTTACTTCTCTTACAATCCCATCTATAAATATATTAAACAATCATGTTGTGAGGGAAAAGTTCAATAGATAGGAGTAGCGAGGGAGTATATAGTAACAATAGTTTCATTGCCGGCTACTTGTTAAGGTAGGGTAAGTCCAGCTCCCCGCTATCCCTTCCCCTCCTTCTTCCCCCCCCCCCGAAAGGTGACGTGTGGGGCTCGGGTCCAAACAGTAATCACTAGACTCACAGCTCCCAGCACTACTGTAAGTACATGCCTGCCTTGTATTCTAGTGGATTTATTGGTTGAAAGCTTCACTTTTGACCAATAATGAACTTAGTCCTTTCAGTCTTGCTCTAAGTTGACCCGTTGTAATAATCACCCACATCTTTAGGTATTGTATTACATGGAGAGTGATTTCTTAAGCAGTGGTAACCTGTCTATCTTTTCCCGCTTGGATGACAGAGAGGGTCAAATGCCAATCAACGAGTAGAATTGATGGAGATGGACAACGTCCTGAGACTTCCCTTTTTGGATTTAATTACCTGTGCACCTGTATGAAATTGCAGGACGTAACCCCTCATCATTGCAGCGGTAAAAACCCGCTTTCCTGCATCGGGATAGAATACTCAAGGCTAAACTGTGAAGAACGAACCGGTGGGTTGTAACCAACACCTGCGGCCCCCCCCCCCCATCATCAGCAACTGCTAAAGATTTCAACAACACTCAGTTTTCTCCCAAAACCAGGCACCCAAGTTTTACATTAGCGTTGAATTCAGTTATCATTTATATTTTTTCATTTTTCACTTTCTTTAATGTAGGATTAATACTTCATATTTAATGTTTTATATTTTTATTTTCTATATAATAAAGTGTTTGTTATTATTTTTTTTTCCCTATTCTTTAAATTTTTCCTGGGGAGGAGCCAGCCTGGTAATACTGTCTGAAGTTGTTACGGGGCTGAGTAAGCCTTCACAAGTGGCACCTTGCCAGGATCAACTCGACTGAATCAAGATTCAACTCCATCTCGAATCTACCATTGGAACTTCAACGCCGCATACCACAGACGGTTACCACCAGCCATGAGTAATCATTCTCTATGGTAGGACTTCAGTACAGGTATTTAAAAAATTTGGTGATTGTTATAGTCTCAATTTATTGAAAACAAGTCGGGCGGGAATTCTAGTTAATTCTGCCATCTATTTTTGTGTGAGCTTGAAACACTTTGGAGGATTAGACTCTAGGGACCCGAGATTTTCCAGTGACAATTTGTTTCATTAAGCTCTTTATTTTATCAAGGGAACTGTCGTTGGACACTCTTGATTTGTTGGTGAGAAGATTGGATGGTCAAGTGACCCCATTCTACTTACTGTTTGCTCGGAGCCAGCATAGAACCCTTCGTTTTAATTAATACATATTGTTTAATTAAAGTAGGGATCGAGCCCTCTGATATTTACATTTTTGAGCGGAGCAGGAATTGAACCCTCCATTTTCGTTATTACCCTTTCATTTCCCCTGATGTTTAAGTTATTCTTGCAAGTATGGAGGAATACCAGTTTTGGATGAACGCTGGAAGTAAGTAGGAATAACGGGGAAAAATTTAGAATCTTTCATTAGTGCTAAGATCCAGGAAAGACTTGAAAGAGAGAATTGAGAGAGAAGAAAGACAGTTAAAAAGGGAAAGAGAAGAAGAATAGGAAAGAGAGAGAATAGAAAGAGAAGACAAAAAGGAGAGAGAGAGAATTGAGAGAGAAATCCAAGAAAGACAGAAAGAGAGAAAGAAGACAAAAAGGAGCGTGATAGACTTGATCGTGAGGAGAGAGCTAGAGTACGTAAAGAACAAATTAAAATAAGAGAACTTGAGGAAAGAGCAAAGGATAGAGAACGTGAGGAACAAGCTAAAATACGTGAGGAACAAGCCAAGATACGTGAGGAACAGGTTAAATTAAGAATACTTGAGGAAAGAGCAAAGGATGGAGAAGTTGAGGAAAAAGCTAGAGAACATGAGTTAATCGCGAGCTCGAAAAATCTCGCCTTGAATTAGAGAATAAAAAGTTAACTTTTACACAACAACAATTAGAGGAAGGAGTAATGGAACAACGTGCAGTCAGTGCACATATTCCAACACCTAATTTACCTCCCTTCACAGAGGGGGAAGACATAACTTCATACATTATCAGGTTTGAAAATACCGCTACCCTCTGTGAATGGCCTGCTGACACCTGGGCTACCAGGTTAGGAATGTTATTTTCTGGTACAGCCTTGAATATCTATGCAACTTTGTACAGGATATCATATGTAATTATAACCCACTGAAGAAGGCAATCCTTAAAGCATATCAAAAAACCACTAATTCTTACAGGAAAGATTTCAGGTATGCCACCTTACAGCCTGGCCAGAACATCAGCAGTTACAGGTAACACTCTTCGTTTGTTCGACTTTTGGATAGAGAGTTCAGGAATTGATCGCAGTTATGAATCTCTTAGAGACTTCATGGTTGTTGACCAGTTCCTGACAGCTCTTCCCCCTCAGATACGAACATTCACAAGAACGTAACCGATTAAAGCTGGGGGAAGTTGCTGAGGCTGCTGACCTGTATGCTGAGCTCACAATTCCTATAAAGACCAAAAGGGATTCAACCCTAAGGCAAGGGTTCATCAGACCTTTAAAAAATCAAAGCCTCTAGTGGAAAGTAAAAAAGACTTCTTTGTTTTCCCGTTTGTCATTTGTGTGGTGTTAAGGGACATAAACGTCCAGATTGTCCTTCTAAGGAGGTCCAAAAAGTTGGAAGATGTTTTAAAGACTGTAATGACCAAGCATCCTTCTGTTCAGGAACAGTTAATGGACTTAATGTATCTACCATTTTACGAGACACTGGATGCACATGTACAGTCATTTCTGATAAGCAGTTCCCTAACCTTAAAGAAACTCATTCCTCTGCTATACTTTCAGACTATTTGGGCTGTACAGACACTTTTCCGACCATCCGTTGTTACATTAGGTCTAAATGGTTCACAGGTTGGATCTGAAGCCGTACTAGCTACCATCACTTTTTGCTCCGTACTAATAGGTAATGTAAAAGGTGCCATTCTTCCTTCTGAGGTTGACCTTTCATCACCAAAGATGGACATAAGCTTTTCAGATCCTCTTCCTGTAGAGTCAGAGAAGCCCCTCGAAAGTTCAGATGAGACAATGTCTCGTGAGATTCATGTTCGCATCGCTATTGGGCCGTGCGGACGTGCTGCGCAGTAGCTCCTGATTGAGTTGGCATTTGCGCAGTGTTGACGTGTACTTGGCTCTGTGAAGACCTGTTTGCGCGCTCTCTAGAATTGAAGCAAGATGCCCTCCATCGAGCAACTTTACCAACAGCTTAAGGAAGAATTGAGGTTGGCGAATTTGGAAATTCGGCGATTGACCGAGGAGAACAAGAAGATTCGTAGTAGTCCTCCTGTTTTGAGTCCTCAGGTCAAGAAGGGAAACTGGTCAGTGGCTGGACAGCAGGGAAAGAAGTTGACGATCAAGAAGACGAATGGAAAGGTAGAAACGATGAAGAAGAAAGAGACTGCCGTGGAAACTGTGTGGAAACATCTAATACATCTCAGTGCAACCCGTACGAATGTGAGTCCGACTACTGGTAACTGACACGACGAAAGACATTAAGAAGGTAAGAAATTGTTGTTGTTTGGGATAGCCACGTTAGGTATATGGATAGGGCGTTCTGCTTGAAGGACAGGAGTAGGATACAGAGAGTGTTGCTTTCCTGGGGCTGGGATGGAGGATATTGTTAGACCGCTGTGATTGACATCATGAAGGTAATGGGAGAAATCCTATTATCGTCTCAGTGCTGGAGTCAACGAAGTTGGCAATACGTAGGAGTGAGGACCTGATTAGCAAGTATAGGTCCAGCAATAGCAATAATTAGAGTAAGGGTGGGAAAACTCTCAATGTGGTATTTTGCCAGGAGGGGAGTTGGAAGTGAATGGGATTCCAGGGCAATTGTGTCAATTGCTGGCTGGACAAATACTGTAAGGAAAAGGCTGTAACATTCATTTGACAAAAACTGGACCTCTTCTATGGCAAAATGACATGTATGCAAGGGATGGGGTTCACTATCTAGGAGTGGGGTGTGAGCACTGGCAACTGCAGTGAGGGAGCAGTTAGGACTATTAAACAGGAAGTTAGTGTATGGGTTTGTTGGCTAGTAAAACCAGTGAAGTCCCAGTGTAGTAATATTACTAGTTCACTAGGGAACTAGTAATAATAAGAACGAGATAGATATTGAAAGCCAGGGAACTTGGGTGATAAGACGGTAATAGGTTTAGTAGAAAAATAGAATGAGCAGAAGGTAAAGAAGAAAGGAGAGTCATTTCAATGTTATTATTTATGCAAATTGCCGTATGCCTAGGAAAAAGATGGACGAGTTGAGATTAGCTGCTGTGTAGGTACATGGATGTATCTGCCTTAACCGAGAACACCCGTTGGTTAACATTCCAAAAGTCGGGACATGCCTCGAATGTCATATTCAGGGTTTTAAAATTGTTCCAAGAAGATAGAAGTATTGGAGGGGAGGTGGGGTGGCATTGTACGTCCGAGATCGCTTGAACTGTTGCATAAAAACGGGATTAAGTTGAAGTAACACATACAACTCTGTTATGATAGAATTTTCAGAGGGGCCATGAAAAACTGATTTTAGGAGTGATATACCGTCCCCCTAACTTAGATAGGACCAAGGGAAACTACTATGGGAGGAAATTGTTAAGGCCACAAGGCACGATAATGTAGTAATTCTAGGAGACTTTAACTTTAGCCCATGTTGATTGGAATTTCTTGACTGGAATTTAGAATCTACGACTCTTAGAAGTATTTCAGGATTGTTTTTTGAAGCAGTTTGTGACAGAACCCCACAAGGGGAAATAACCTGCTTGACTTAGTTATGGCAAACAATGAATCCCCTTTTTAATAATTTAGAAATTTCAGAGGAACTGGGTGCTAGCGACCACAAATCATTACATTTAGCATTGAATGGAATACGATAGTAGCGATAACTCATAACAGCCCAGATTTTCGCTTAGCAGATTACGATGGCTTAAAGAACACTTATCATCTGTTGACTGGGTAACGAAGAGCTATCAATATGACAGTTTTTCTGAACACTATACATCTGCTCAAAGAGCGTTTATTCCCATATAAAGAAATTAGATCAAATAGAAATGACCCAAAATGGATGAATAATAGGCTCAAATATCTACTAGGGGATAAGAAAGGAATTTATAGGGGTATCAAAAGAGGTGAGGGTCATCTATGAATCATATAATTTACATTAAGAGGGACATTAAAAAGGGGATAAGAAAAGCTAAAAGGGACTTTTGAAATTAAAGTTTCTAGGGATTCTAAAACTAACCCAAAAAGTTTTTTCCAGGTCTATAGAACAAAAGTTAGAGATAAATAGGTCCCCTTAAAAATAACTATGGCACCTTTTCTGACAATGAGAATGAAATGTGCTTGATTTTAAATAATTATTTTCTCTCATTTTTTTCACAGGAAGACACTAACAATATTCCAGTAATTAATTTTTACAGTGGGCTAGAAGAAGATAAATTTATGTAACATCACAGTCACTAGTGAGATGTTGTGAGGCAGATAGACAGACTGAAGCAAAATAAGTCGCCGGGTCCTGATGAGGTTTTTTCAAGGTTCTTAAGGAATGCAAAATGGAACTCTGGAACCAATTAACTAATATTTTTAATTTATCTCTTCAAACGGGAGTGTCTGAATGTGAAGATGGCTAATGTAACTCCTATTTTTAAAACAAAATTTCCCAAAAACCCCCAATAAATCA
>NC_069484.1:26283123-26297235 GCF_026875155.1 Cherax quadricarinatus | reverse complement strand
CTGGGGATCCCAGCCCTCAGAGCTGCGTACCCAGCCCTCAAGCTGCGGTACCTCAGCCCCAAGCTGCGGTATCCTCACCCTCAGAGCGCGGTATCCTCAGCCCTCAGAGCTGCATCCCACCCTCAGAGCTGGGGGTATCCTCAGCCTCAGAGCTCGTATCCCAGCCCTCGAGCTGCGGTACCTCCCCTAAACTGGGGTATCCTCTGCCCTCAGAGCTGGGGTATTCTCACCCCAAGCGCGGTATCCCTGCCCCAGAGCGCGTTTCCCAGCCCTCAGAGCTTCGGTGTCCTCTGCCCTCAGAGCTGCGTTATCCTCAGCCCTCAGAGCTTCGGTGTCCTCTGCCCTCAGAGCTGCGTTATCCTCAGCCCTCAGAGCTTCGGTATCCTCTGCCCTCAGAGCTGCGGTATTCTCAGCCCTCATAGCTGCGTATCCTCTGCCCTCAGAGCTGCTTTATCCTCACCCTCAGAGCTTCGGTATCCTCTGCCCTCAGAGCTGCGGTATCCTCAGCCCTCAGAGCTGCGGTATCCTCTGCCCTCAGAGCTGCGGTATTCTCAGCCCTCAGAGCTGCGGTATCCTCTGCCCTCAGAGCTGCGTTATCCTCAGCCCTCAGAGCTTCGGTGTCCTCTGCCCTCAGAGCTGCGGTATCCTCAGCCCTCAGAGCTGCGATATCCTCAGCCCTCAGAGCTGCGGTATCCTCAGCCCTCAGAGCTGCGGTATCATCAGCCCTCAGAGCTGCGGTATCATCAGCCCTCAGAGCTGCGGTATCCTCTGCCCTCAAAACTGAGTTATCCTTAGCCGTCCAGGGGCTGAGAATAATTGTTTCCAATCACGCACCAACTGAACAACATCTAATTTAAGTTTCACATTACACGTACAAAATGTAAATTTCAACCAGCTTGTTATGAGGGTCTGTGCTCACGCTTAAATCATTATTTCTACGTTAATGAAATAAGAGCGAATAAATTTTGATATATGCTGTAATATTGTACTTTATATCATGAAGAAGGTTATATAAGTGTGTGTTTCTTTATGGATTTGTGTGTGTGAGTGTAATCAAGAGTAATGTACGTAAATTTTGCATGTGTGTGTATATACGTCCTGAACAAGCATGTGCCTGCAGGCTACTGTGCTTTTATGAAAACAAGTAACCTAAACATATGACTGTATGATCGCACATACGTATATACGAGTATGAAGGTATGTGAGTGTATGATTTTATGCACACTGTACAACATAGCAATGGTTATTTGCACATTATTTGACTGAGTCATGATGCTGTACGATCACAAGGAAGGGATGCTCCCTCAGTTTACACGGTATCTGGTGACCACTTGGCCTTACTGGCATAGCATTGCTTCCCTGTCATACACATCCGTATTTGCTCTCCTCTGTCTCTCCATCAACAGTTTCCGTATTTGGTGGCCAGTGTCAGTCCAGAGTTTTCATATTTGATCCCTACTACCTCCCTGCCCCCAGTTTCCTCATTTAATCACCACTGCCTCCCTGCCCCTAGTTTCCTCATTTAATCACCACTGCCTCCCTGTTCCCAGTTTCCTCATTTAATCACCACTGCCTCCCTGTTCCCAGTTTCCTCATTTAATCACCACTGCCTCCCTGTTCCCAGTTTCCTCATTTAATCACCACTGCCTCCCTGTTCCCAGTTTCCTCATTTAATCACCACTGCCTCCCTGCCCCTAGTTTCCTCATTTAATCACCACTGCCTCCCTGCCCCTAGTTTCCTCATTTAATCACCACTGCCTCCCTGTTCCAAGTTTCCTCATTTAATCACCACTTCCTCCCTGCCCCCAGTTTCCTCATTTAATCACCACTGCCTCCCTGTTCCCAGTTTCCTTATTTAATCACCACTGCCTCCCTGTTCCCAGTTTCCTCATTTAATCACCACTACCTAATTTTTCCCAGTTTCCTCATTTAGTCACCACTGCCTACCTGTCCCCAGTGGTAGTGACGCTTACTGTGACGTTGGTGGTAGTGACGGTTACAGTGGTCACCGTGACGCTTACTGTGATGTTGGTGGTAGTGACGGTTACAGTGGTCACCGTGACGCTTACTGTGACGTTGGTGGTAGTGAGGGTAACAGTGGTCACCGTGACGCTTACTGTGACGTTGGTGGTAGTGACGGTAACAGTGGTCACCGTGACGCTTACTGTGATGTTGGTGGTAGTGACGGTTACAGTGGTCACCGTGACGCTTACTGTGACGTTGGTGGTAGTGAGGGTAACAGTGGTCACCGTGACGCTTACTGTGACGTTGGTGGTAGTGAGGGTAACAGTGGTCACCATGACGCTTACTGTGACGTTGGTGGTAGTGACGGTAACAGTGGTCACCGTGACGCTTACTGTGACGTTGGTGGTAGTGACGGTAACAGTGGTCACCGTGACGCTTACTGTGACGTTGGTGGTAGTGAGGGTAACAGTGGTCACCGTGACGCTTACTGTGACGTTGGTGGTAGTGACGCTTACTGTGACGTTGGTGGTAGTGACGCTTACTGTGACGTTGGTGGTAGTGACGCTTACTGTGACGTTGGTGGTAGTGACGCTTACTGTGACGTTGGTGGTAGTGACGCTTACTGTGACGTTGGTGGTAGTGACGGTAACAGTGGTCAGTGTGACGCTTACTGTGACGTTGGTGGTAGTGACGGTTACAGTGGTCACCGTGACGCTTACTGTGACGTTGGTGGTAGTGAGGGTAACAGTGGTCACCGTGACGCTTACTGTGACGTTGGTGGTAGTGACGGTAACAGTGGTCACCGTGACGCTTACTGTGACGTTGATGGTAGTGAGGGTAACAGTGGTCACCGTGACGCTTACTGTGACGTTGGTGTAGTGACGGTAACAGTGGTCACCGTGACGCTTACTGTGACGTTGGTGTAGTGACGGTTAAAAGTGGTCACCGTGACGCTTACTGTGACGTTGGTGGTAGTGAGGGTAACAGTGGTCACCGTGACGCTTACTGTGACGTTGGTGGTAGTGACGGTAACAGTGGTCACCGTGACGCTTACTGTGACGTTGGTGGTAGTGACGGTAACAGTGGTCACCGTGACGCTTACTGTGACGTTGGTGGTAGTGAGGGTAACAGTGGTCACCGTGACGCTTACTGTGACGTTGGTGGTAGTGACGCTTACTGTGACGTTGGTGGTAGTGACGCTTACTGTGACGTTGGTGGTAGTGACCTTACTGTGACGTTGTGGTAGTGACGCTTACTGTGACGTTGGTGGTAGTGACGCTTACTGTGACGTTGGTGGTAGTGACGGTAACAGTGGTCAGTGTGACGCTTTACTGTGACGTTGGTGGTATTTGACGGTTACAGTGGTCACCCTGACGCTTACTGTGACGTTGGTGGTAGTGAGGGTAACAGTGGTCACCGTGACGCTTACTGTGACGTTGGTGGAGTGACGGTAACAGTGGTCACCGTGACGCTTAACTGTGACGTTGGTGGTAGTGAGGGTAACAGTGGTCACCGTGACGCTTACTGTGACGTTGGTGGTAGTGAGGGTAACAGTGGTCACCGTGACGCTTACTGTGACGTTGGTGGTAGTGACGGTTACAGTGGTCACCGTGACGCTTACTGTGACGTTGGTGGTAGTGAGGGTAACAGTGGTCACCGTGACGCTTACTGTGACGTTGGTGGTAGTGACGGTAACAGTGGTCACCGTGACGCTTACTGTGACGTTGGTGGTAGTGACGCTTACTGTGACGTTGGTGGTAGTGACGCTTACTGTGACGTTAGTGGTAGTGACGCTTACTGTGACGTTGGTGGCAGTGACGGTAACAGTGGTCAGTGTGACACTTACTGTGACGTTGGTGGTAGTGAGGGGTAACAGTGGAAACTGTTGTGGAAACATCTAATACATTCTCAGTGCTACCCGACGAATGTGAGTCGACTACTGGGAACGTCACGACGAACGACACCAAGGAAGGTACGAATATTGTTGTTGTTGGGGATAGCCAAGTAAGGTATATGGATAGGGCGTTCTGCTTGAAGGACAGGAGTAGGAGACAGAGAGTTTGCTTTCCTGGGGCTGGGATGGAGGATATTGTTAGCCGTCTGGATGACATCATGAGAGGTAATGGGAGTAATCCTATTATCTGTCTCAGTGCTGGAGGCAACGATGTTGGCAGACGTAGGAGTGAAGACCTGATTAGCAGGTATAGATCAGCAATAGAAATAATTAGGAGTAAGGGTGGGAACCCTCTCATATGTGGTATTTTGCCAAGGAGGGGAGTTGGAAATGAATGGTTGTCCAGGGCAATTGGTGTCAATTGCTGGCTGGACAAATACTGTAAGGAAAATGCGGTAACATTCATTGACAACTGGGACCTCTTCTATGGCAGAAATGACATGTATGCCAGGGATGGAGTTCACTTATCTAGGTGTGGGGTGGGAGCACTGGCAACTGCAGTGGAGGGAGCAGTTAGGACTTTAAACTAAGAGTAGTTAGTGGTATGGGTTTTGGCAGGAAAACAGTGAAGTCCCAGTGTAGTAATATTACGAGTTCTAAGGGAACTAGTAATAATAAGAACGAGGTAGATATTGAAAAGCCAGGGACCTTGGGTGATAAGGACAGTAATAGGTTTAGTAGAAAAATAGAAATGAGCAGGAAGGGTAAAGAGAAAGGAGAGTCTTTCAATGTTTATTATGCTAATTGCCGTAGTGCTAGGAATAAGATGGACGAGTTGAGATTAGTTGCTAGTGCAGGTAACATTGATGTATTTGCCTTAACTGAGACGTGGTTTAATTCAAGAAGTCGGGACATGCCTGCGGAATGTCATATTCAGGGTTTTAAATTGTTCCAAGAAGATAGAAGTATTGGGAAGGGGGGGTGGGGTGGCATTGTATGTCCGAGATCGCTTGAACTGTTGCATAAAAACGGGTATTAAGTCTGAAGTAACACATACAGAGTCTGTTTGGATAGAATTTTCAGAGGGGCATGAAAAAATGATTTTAGGAGTGATATACCGTCCCCCAAACTTAGATAGGGACCAAGGGAAACTACTATGGGAGGAAATTGTTAAGGCCACAAGGCACGATAATGTAGTAATTCTAGGAGACTTTAACTTAAGTCATGTTGATTGGAATTTCTTGACTGGGAATTTAGAATCATACGACTTCTTAGAAGTATTTCAGGATTGTTTTTTGAAGCGTTTGTGACAGAACCTACAAGGGGAAATAACCTGCTTGACTTAGTTATGGCAAACAATGAATCCCTTGTTAATAATTTAGAAATTTCAGAGGAACTGGGTGCTAGCGACCACAAATCAATTACATTTAGCATTGAATGGAAGTACGATAGTAGCGATAACTCAGTAACAGTCCCAGATTTTCGCTTAGCAGATTACGATGGGCTTAGAGAACACTTATCATCTGTTGACTGGGGTAACGAAGAGAGCTATCAATATGACAGTTTTCTGAACACTATACATGCTGCTCAAAGAGCGTTTATCCATATAAAGAAATTAGATCAAATAGAAATGAACCAAAATGGATGAATAATAGGCTCAAATATCTACTAGGGCATAAGAAAGGAATTTATAGGCGTATCAAAAGAGGTGAGGGTCATCTTATGAATCAGTATATTGACATTAAGAGGGACATTAAAAAGGGGATAAGAAAAGCTAAAAGGGACTATGAAATTAAAGTTGCTGGGGATTCTAAAACTAACCCAAAAAGTTTTTTCCAGGTCTATAGAACAAAAGTTAGAGATAAGATAGGTCCCCTTAAAAACAACTATGGGCACCTTACTGACAAAGAGAATGAAATGTGCTTGATTTTAAATAATTATTTTCTCTCAGTTTTTGCACAGGAAGACACTAACAATATTCCAGTAATTAATTTTTACAGTGGGCTAGAAGAAGATAAATTATGTAACATCACAGTCACTAGTGAGATGGTTGTGAAGCAGATAGACAGACTGAAGCAAAATAAGTCGCCGGGTCCTGATGAGGTTTTTTCAAGGGTTCTTAAGGAATGCAAAATGGAACTCTGTGAACCATTAACTAATATTTTTAATTTATCTCTTCAAACAGGTGTAGTGTCTGATATGTGGAAGATGGCTAATGTAATTCCTATTTTTAAAACAGGGGACAAGTCGTTACCGTCAAATTACCGCCCAATAAGCCTGACTTCAATTGTAGGCAAATTACTAGAGTCAATTATAGCTGAAATTATAAGAAGCCATCTCGATAAGCATAGCTTGATTAATGATACTCAGCATGGATTCACAAGAGGCCGGTCTTGCCTAACTAATTTATTAACTTTCTTCAGTAAAGCTTTTGAGGCTGTTGACCACAATAAAGAATTTGATATATTTACTTAGATTTTAGTAAGGCTTTTGATAGAGTTCCGCACTATAGACTGTTAAAGAAAGTGGCAGCTCATGGCATTGGGGGAAAAGTGCTCTCGTGGATCGAGTCATGGCTCACTGACAGGAAGCAGAGAGTGTCCATAAATGGGGTTAAATCCGAGTGGGGATCTGTAACAAGTGGCGTTCCACAGGGATCAGTCTTGGGCCCGTTGTTGTTTATAATATATATCAATGATCTTGATGAGGGAATTACTAGTGATATGAGCAAATTCGCCGATGACACAAAGATAGGTAGGATAATTGATTCAAACGTAGATGTTATGGAACTTCAGGAGGATTTAAACAAACTCTATTCTTGGTCAGAAAAGTGGCAGATGCAGTTCATTGTAGATAAATGCAAGGTTCTGAAGCTTGGGAGTGCCCATAACCCTAGTACTTATAAGTAAAATGATGTAGAACTTAGCCATACAGATTGCGAAAAGGACTTGGGGGTTATGGTGAGCAGCAACCTTAAACCAAGACAGCAATGAGGAAATGGTATGGTGATACCGACAAGATGTGGAAAAAGACACTTATGTACAGTTCAGGACATTTATTAAAGGAAACGTTTCGCCACGAGTGGCTTCTTCAGTCCTAATACAGAGAAAACTAAGAAAACACACATATATATAGTGGCGGGAGTCAGGTGAGGTGATGCGTGGGTAGAGGTGGTAGTAATAGTAGTAGTAGTAGTAAAGGAACTACTACTACTACTACTACTACTACTATTACTACCACCTCTACCCACGCATCACCTCACCTGACTCCCGCCACTATATATATGTGTGTTTTCTTAGTTTTCTCTGTATTAGGACTGAAGAAGCCACTCGTGGCGAAACGTTTCCTTTAATAAATGTCCTGAACTGTACATAAGTGTCTTTTTCCACAAGACAGCAATGCCTAAGCGTACGTAATAAGACAAATAGATTACTGGGATTTATATCAAGAAGTGTAAGCAACAGAAGTCCAGAGGTCATACTGCAGCTTTATACATCATTAGTAAGGCCTCACCTAGATTATGCAGCTCAGTTCTGGTCTCCGTATTACAAAATGGACATAAATTCGTTAGAAAACATTCAGCGTAGGATGACTAAATTAATACATAGCATTAGAAATCTTCCTTATGAAGAAAGATTGAAGACTCTTAAGTTACATTCACTTGTTAGACGAAGAATGAGGGGAGACCTGATCGAAGTGTATAAGTGGAAGATAGGTATTAATAAAGGGGATATTAATAAGGCCTTGAGGATGTCTCTCCAAGAGAGAACCCGCAGTAATGGATTTAAATTAGATAAGTTCAGATTTAGAAAGGACATAGGAAAGTATTGGTTTGGAAATAGGGTAGTTGATGAGTGGAACAGTCTACCTAGTTGGGTTATTGAGGCTAGGACTTTGGGTGGTTTCAAATTTAGGTTGGATAAGTACATGAGTGGGAGGTGTTGGATTTGAGTGGGACTTTCACATCAGAGTTTATTTCTTGGGTGGCATTGAAAATTGGGTTGGGCAAATGTTTTGTTAGTGGGATGAATTGTAAAGGACCTGCCTAGTATGGGCCAACAGGCCTCCTGCAGCGTTCCTCCTTTCTTATGTTCTTATGTTCTTATGTTCAGTGGTCAGTGTGACGCTTACTGTGACGTTGGTGGTAGTGACGGTAACAGTGGTCAGTGTGACACTTACTGTGACGTTGGTGGTAGTGACGGTAACAGTGGTCAATGTGACACTTACTGTGACGTTGGTGGTAGTGACGGTAACAGTGGTCACCGTGACACTTACTGTGACGTTGGTGGTAGTGAGGGTAACAGTGGTCACCGTGACGCTTACTGTGACGTTGGTGGTAGTGACGGTAACAGTGGTCATTGTGACGCTTACTGTGACGTTGGTGGTAGTGACGGTAACAGTGGTCAGTGTGACGCTTACTGTGACGTTGGTGGTAGTGAGGGTAACAGTGGCCAGTGTGACGCTTACTGAGACGTTGGTGGTACTGACGGTTAGAGTGACGTTGGTGATAGTGGCGGTTACGGTGACATTGGTGGCAGTGACGGTTACAGAGACGTTGGTAGTAGTGGCGGTTACAGTGACGTTGGTGGTAGTGATTGTTACAGTGACTTTGGTGGTAGTGAGCGTTACAGTGACGTTGGTGATAGTGGCGGTTACGGTGACATTGGTGGCAGTGACGGTTACACTGACGTTGGTGGTAGTGGCGGTTACAGTGACATTTGTGGTAGTGACGATTACAGTGATGTTGGAGGTAGTGGCGGTTACAGTGACGTTGGAGGTAGTGGCGGTTACAGTGACGTTGGCAGTAGTGACGGTTATATTGTTGTTGGTAGTAGTGACGGTTATATTGTTGTTGGCAGTAGTGACGGTTACAGTGACGTTGGTAGTAGTGACGGCTATGTTGTTGTTGGTAGTAGTGACGGTTACAGTGACGTTGGTAGAAGTGACAGTTACAATTAGGTTTAAGTTAGGTAAGGTTCATCAGGAAACAGGACAAGTGTTTCCTGACGCGGGTCTTGGTCAGGTAATGACCCGCCTTTGGAGCTTTTGGTATTAGTGGCGTTGGTATTAGTGACGGGTTACAGTGACGTTAGTATTAGTGACGGGTTACAGTGACGTTAGTATTAGTGATGGGTTACAGTGACGTTAGTGTAAGTGATGGGTTACAGTGACGTTAGTATTAGTGATGGGTTACAGTGACGTTAGTATTAGTGATGGGTTACAGTGACGTTAGTATTAGGATGGGTTACAGTGACATTAGTATTAGTGATGGGTTAGTGACGTTAGTATTAGTGATGGGTTACAGTGACGTTAGTATTAGTGATGGGTTACAGTGACATTAGTATTAGTGATGGGTTAGTGACGTTAGTATTAGTGATGGGTTACAGTGACGTTAGTATTAGTGATGGGTTACAGTGGCGTTAGTATTAGTGATGGGTTACAGTAACGTTAGTATTAGTGACGGGTTACAGTGACGTTAGTATTAGTGATGGGTTACAGTGACGCTAGTATTAGGATGGGTTACAGTGACGTTAGTATTAGTGATGGGTTACAGTGACGTTACTATTAGTGATGGGTTACAGTGACGTTAGTATTAGGATGGGTTACAGTGACGTTAGTATTAGTGATGGGTTACAGTGACGATAGTATTAGTGATGGTTTACAGTGACGTTAGTATTAGTGATGGGTTACAGTGACGTTGGTAGTAGTGACGGGTTACAGTGACGTTGGTGGAAGTTACGATTACAGTGACGTTGGTGGTAGTGATGGTTGCCGTGACGTTTTTGGTAGTGACGGTTACAGTGACTTTGGTGGCAGTGACGGTTACAGTGACGTTGATGGTAGTGGCGGTTACAGTGACGTTGGTAGTAGTGACGGTTACAGTGACGTTGACGGTAGTGACGGTTACAGTGACGTTGATGGTAGTGACGGTTACAGTGACTTTGGTGGTAGTGACGGTTACAGTGACGTTGATGGTAGTGACGGTTACAGTGACGTTGATGGTAGTGACGGTTATAGTGACGTTGGTGTTAGTGACGGTTACAGTGACGTTAGTTGTAGTGACGGTTACAGTGACTTTGGTGGTAGTGACGGTTACAGTGACGTTGGTGGTAGTGACGGTTACAGTGACGTTGATGGTAGTGACGGCTACAGTGACGTTAGTGGTAGTGACGGTTACAGTGACGTTGGTGGTAGTGACGGTTACAGTGACGTTGGTGGTATTGGCGGTTACAGTGATGTTGGTGATAGTGACGGTTACAGTGACGTTGGTGGAAGTGACGGTTACAGTGACTTTGGTGGTAGTGACGGTTAGAGTGACGTTGATGGTAATGACGGTTACAGTGACGTTTATGGTAGTGACGGTTACAGTGACGTTGGTGGTAGTGACGGTTACAGTGACGTTGGTGGTAGAGACGGCTACAGTGACGTTGGTAGTACTGACGGTTACAGTGACGTTGGTGGTAGTGACGGTTACAGTGACGTTGGTGGTAGTGACGGTTACAGTGACGTTGGTAGTACTGACGGTTACAGTGACGTTGGTAGTACTGACGGTTACAGTGACGTTGGTGGTAGTGACGGTTACAGTGACATTGGTGGTAGTGACGGTTACAGTGACGTTGATGGTAGTGACGGTTACAGTGACGTTGGTGGTACTGACGGTTACAGTGACGTTGGTGGTGGTGACGGTTACAGTGACGTTGATGGTAGTGACGGTTGCAGTGACGTTGGTGGTAGTGACGGTTACACTGACGTTGATGGTAGTGACGGTTACAGTGACGTTGATGGTAGTGACGGTTGCAGTGACGTTGGTGGTACTGACGGTTACAGTGACGTTGATGGTAGTGGCGGCTACAGTGACGTTGACAGTGACGGTTACAGTGACGTTGATGGTAGTGACTGTTACAGTGACGCTAATGGTAGTGACGGTTACAGTGACGTTGATGGTAGTGGCAGTTACAGTGACGTTGGTGATAGTGACGGTTACAGTGACGTTTATGGTAGTGACGGTTACAGTGACGTTGGTAGTACTGACGGTTACAGTGACGTTGGTGGTAGTGGCAGTTACAGTGACGTTGGTGATAGTGACGGTTACAGTGACGTTTATTTTAGTGACGGTTACAGTGACGTTGGTAGTACTGACTGTTACAGTGACCTTGGTGGTAGTGAGATGTTACAGTGACGTTGATGGTAGTGACGGTTACAGTGACGTTGGTGGTAGTGACGGTTACAGTGACGTTGATGGTAGTGGCGGTTACAGTGACGTTGGTGATAGTGACGGTTACAGTGACGTTAGTGGTAGTGACGGTTACAGTGACGTTGGTGGTAGTGACGGTTACAGTGACGTTGGTGATAGTGACGGTTACAGTGAAGTTGGTGGTAGTGACGGTTACAGTGACGTTAGTGGTAGTGACGGTTACAGTGACGTTGATGGTAGTGGCGGTTACAGTGACGTTGGTGATAGTGACGGTTACAGTGACGTTGATGGTAGTGACGGTTACAATGCGCTAGTGGTAGTGACGGTTACAGTGACGTTAGTGGTAGTGACGGTTACAGTGACGTTAGTGGTAGTGACGGTTTACAGTGACGTTGATGGTAGTGGGGGTTACAGTGACGTTGGTGTTTAGTGACGGTTACAGTGACGTTGATGGTAGTGACGGTTACAGTGCGTTAGTGGTAGTGACGGTTACAGTGACGTTAGTGGTAGTGACGGTTACAGTGACGTTGGTGGTAGTGGCGGTTACAGTGACGTTGGTGATAGTGACAGTTACAGTGACGTTGGTGGTAGTGACGGTTACAGTGCGTTAGTGGTAGTGACGGTTACAGTGACGTTGGTGGTAGTGACGATTACCGTGCGTTAATGGTAGTGACGGTTACAGTGACGTTAGTGGTAGTGACGGTTACAGTGACGTTAGTGGTAGTGACGGTTACAGTGACGTTGGTGGTAGTGACGGTTACAGTGACGTTAGTGGTAGTGACGGTTACAGTGACGTTGGTGGTAGTGGCGGTTACAGTGACGTTGGTGATAGTGACAGTTACAGTGACGTTGGTGGTAGTGACGGTTACAGTGCGTTAGTGGTAGTGACGGTTACAGTGACGTTGGTGGTAGTGACGATTACCGTGCGTTAGTGGTAGTGACGGTTACAGTGACGTTAGTGGTAGTGACGGTTACAGTGACGTTAGTGGTAGTGACGGTTACAGTGACGTTGGTGGTAGTGACGGTTACAGTGACGTTGTTCTCCTGCCTTCAGGAACAATTACAGGTTTTCTCCGCACTTTCAATGTTTATTTAAGGTGTTCAGGGATTTTGTGTGAGTTTGACGTCTCGTCGCGTCAGTAGTGAGTTTCCGGCCTTTGTGTTTGTTTGTCAGTGTGTCATTGTTTCTCTGTCTAGTCTATGAGCATGTCTTACGTCTCCGTCTGGTGTGTGTCCGTGTGTTTCCTTGTTTCTCAGTCTAGTGAGTTTGTTCGTGTGTCCTTGTTTCTCAGTCCAGTGAGTTTGTTCGTGCACCTGTCCTTTTGTGTTTACATTTCTGGCTGGACCTTCACTTGGCTGTGTCACTGTTTGTATATGTTTTTACCTAACTGTCTGTCTCCCTATTTGTCGTTATCTGTTTATCTCAATATTCCTAACAGTCTAAATTTAGGTACATTTCTACCTCACTTTTAGTATATTTGTTATTGTATAGTTGTGTGTCTTTGTTATTCTCTGTCTCTGCTTTCTTTATCCTGCTGCTTAAGTGCTTGTTTTCCCGTCTAAAACAGACTCATCATTCTATGTTGGTCTCTTTGTACGAGTCAGTCACTGTCTGTCTAACTGCATTGCTGTCTCAGCCTCTCTCTCTCTCTCTTATTTATTATCTTGGTCTGGTTATCTTTATGTTGCGTCTAGTCGCTTTCAGAGGTCACCGCCCCAGCAGCTCGTTCCCAAACCAGGCTTCCATCAGATGCTGACCTGTTTAATATGGCATTTAGTGCCGGCGTCGTCCAGTTCAACGTATGTACCACAGCATGACCGATCATGAGGGTTTGTTGCTAACTTCCCTTATGCTTGAAGGGAGTGTATTGAACAGTCGTGGTCCCTTTACACTTATTAACTTCTATCTCAGTGTACTCTTCGCTCCTCTGAACCGTCTGGTAATCTTCATGTTTTCATATGTAGTAATTTTGGTGTGCAAAATCACTATCTATCTATTATATATATATATATATATATATATATATATATATATATATATATATATATATATATATATATATATATATATATATATATATATATAATGTCGTGCCGAATAGGCAGAACTTGCGATCTTGGCTTAAATAGCAACGCTCATCTTGCCATATAGGACAAGTGAAAATTTGTGTATGTAATAATTTCGTCAAAATCATTCTAAACATAACGAAAAAAATATATTCACTGTGTTTGTTTAGTATTAAATTATTGTAAACAAATCTAAAATATATTTATGCGTACCTTGTCCTAAGGTTCGTAGGTTCGAGTCTCCTTCAGCCAGAGATCAGTGTTTGTGTATATTTCGCATGCTCTCGCGAATTCCTTGCATATATATATATATATATATATATATATATATATATATATATATATATATATATATATATATATATATATATATATATATATATATACATATATATACGGAATGGAGACAAATGGTTTTTAATACTTGACGTGCTGTTGGAGTGTGATCAAGGTAACATTTATGAAGGGATTCAGGGAAACCGGCAGGCCGGACTTGACTCCTGGAGATGGGAAGTACAGTGTCTGCACTCTGAAGGAAAGGTGTTGCTGTTGCAGTTATATAACTGTAGTGTAAAGCACCCTTCTGGCATGACAGTAATGGAGTGAATGATGATGAAAGTTTTTCTTTTTCGGTCCACCCTGTCTTGGTGGGACTCGGCCGATGTGTTAAAAAAATACTATTATTTATATATATAATATATATATATATATATATATATATATATATATATATACACATATATATATATATATATATATATATATATATATATATATAATATATATATATATATATATATATATATATATATATATGAAGAATTGAGACACTTATGCAACACATGGGAATCTTTATTGAAGAAACGTTTCGCCACACAGTGGCTTCATCAGTCCAATACAAAGTAGAAATGGGTAAGAAGAGAAGTTTGAGGTAATCAGTCTCTCAACCTGGAATCGATGTGTTCAGTCCATCACTCTTGTAGGAAGTGCA
>NC_069484.1:26254789-26280123 GCF_026875155.1 Cherax quadricarinatus | reverse complement strand
GCCCCCCCCCCTTCTTCCAAAAAACATGTCTATACTGTCCTGAACTTTCTAACAAAATCCTCACTTCTACGCTTCCCCCTACATCATTGCCTCCACACGGGGGCAAATAATAGGTTTGACCCCATTCCGTTCATGATGTTGTCAAGCCGCTAACAATGTCCTTCATCCCAGCCCCAGGAAAGCTACCCTTTGTCTCCTATCCTTCCTTCAAGCAAATCCCCTATCCTGTATCTAACCGGGCTATCCCCAAAACAACAACAATATTTTTACCTTCCTTGTTTTTTTCGTCGTGACGATCCAGTAGTAACTCAAAATTCGTCGGGTACCCGAGAATGCTTGGGGTTTCCAGGGGAGTTTCCACAGCATCTTTTCTTCTTCATCGTTTCGGGCTTTCCATTCGTCTTCTTGATCTAAAGTCGTCGTCCCCTCTTCCAGCCACTGCCACGACCCCTTTCTTGACCTGGGGACCGAAACAGGAGGACTACTACGAATCCCTTTTTTCCTCGGTAAAATCGCCGTATCCCATTTTCGCTGCCCTCAATTCCTTCCTTAATTGCGGTAAAGTTCTCGATGGGGGGCATCTTGGTTCAGTCCACGGGACAAACAAGACACTTCTTCACAGAGTTAAGTATAGGTCACACTAAAAGTACAGGTCACCATCAAGACACACAAACAGGTCTTCACAAGCTAAGTACACGTCACCACTGAGCAAAGTCACTCCCCACTGAATGCCCAAAACCATGTACCAATCTGGCATCCCCAACAACAACAATGTTTTTACCTTTCCCTTTGGCTCGCCCCGTAGTGAGCTCCGGTAGTCACCACTTTCGCCAGGTACATTACACCACTTTAGAATTCGTCATAACTTTCTCGATGGTCTTCGTTGGGTTTCTGGGGATTCTCACTCACTTCTGCCAATGTTTCCCTTTGGTGCTCGTTTGGCTTTCCCAGTAGAAAACTCCTTCGTCAGGTAGCCCCGAGAATGATTTTGGAATTTTCCAGGGCGTCTTCGGTTTTCGTTGTTTCTGCCTCTCCAACCTTTTCTTAAAACTTCAGCTTGGTTCCTGTTGCCCCGGCCACTAAACCAACCCCCCCTTTTAAACCGGGGGACCAAAACAGGTGGTTACTACAATCCCTTGTTCTCCTCCTTAATCGCCGTACTCCAGTTTAGCAACTCTGATTTTTTCTCTCAGCTGCGGGTAAAGCTGCTCAAGAGAGGGCACGTTCAGTTTCCCACAAGAGCACACAAACAGGTCTTCACAAGCTAATAAA
The DNA here is from genome assembly GCF_026875155.1 of Cherax quadricarinatus. Lineage (NCBI taxonomy): Eukaryota > Metazoa > Arthropoda > Malacostraca > Decapoda > Parastacidae > Cherax > Cherax quadricarinatus. Next base: position 26,278,851 of record NC_069484.1, on the reverse strand, counting down.
AAACTTTTGTTAGCTGAGTTTTCCCGAAAATTAGGTTTTTTTGTCCCGGGATGCACCCAAAAACCATCAAATTGACTCGGGACCCTTTGTATCTGAGGGGACCAGAGACGCAAAAAACTTATGGAAACACGTCCCAATTTTTCCACCCGTAGGGAAATTCAAACCCTGGACCTCAGGGGTTAGCTGGGTCGCAGGATCGATCTACGGATACAAAAATAAAAGGGACACCAAAATGGGCGAAGGACACGTAAAAAGATTTCGAAATAATTAGTCACTAACTTTCTTTCAAAGAATAAAACAAATTTTACGACAGGTGGGAAAGATGAGGGGGTGAGTTTTGGGAGAACTTTCAAACATGAAATAACCCGATGGTGACGCTTTTCAAATCGCTGGTGCTCCCTCATTTAAAAATTTTTTCAGTGTTACGGGCCCCCTTCAAAGCAGGAGAAATACGGGCTGGAAAAAATACAGAATCGTTTACGGCTCACGTGAGCCATTTAAAACACTAAACTTAAAGGGGAAAGCCTGTAATCTGAACATTAGTCATTGGGGCGGAGAAGAGATACATGAAATAAAACCTAAACTACTCGAGGGCCCCGGTCCCAAATCCGCACCTGCCAAACATACGGGTGAGAGATGTGGGACAAAATGCAATAAACCCCAGTAGGGAGGAGCAGGGGTGCGGTGGGGACAATAAGGAACACTGTACAAAATTCTGACCCCAGACTTGTCAACATTCGTGACCCCAGACTTTCAAAATTTGTACCCCAGCCTTTTCAAAATTCGGGACCCCCGACTTTTCAACATTCGTGACCCCAGACTTTTTTCAACATTCGTGACCCCAACTTTTCAACTTCTGCCCCCAGACTGTCAACATCTTCCCAGAATTATCAAAACGGGTGGTACAATGTAGAACCTTTAAAAAGAGACTCGACAAGTATCCCCCAAAGTGCCGGACACCGGGCTGTGTGGATATGTGGGCGGGGCTCCGGAAACAGCCGGTTGACCGGGCAAGCCCAATGAGCCTGGCCGAGGCCGGGCTCCGAGAGAGACTCGAAACTCATCAAAGGCATATAAAAGGGTAAATTTAAGGGGGGCCGTCAACACTGAACATTTTTTCCAAAAAGGAGCACGAACATTGTTTTGAAATTTCTCATTTCCGTTCCATACCGTCGGCTGCTGCCCTTTTTTGTTTTTTGAAACAAAGGTATTTCCAAAATTATCCCAAGTCTTTGACGTTTTCCCTTTTTTCACTATTTGGTGTTCCTTTTTAGTTCTTCACCATACCTAACACGGGAACTTATAAACCCACTGAACGTTATGTTGCCCTTTCATGCCCACGGGAAAACTCGTTTACACCTAAAATTTTTTTTTCGTTCTTCTACAGTAGTAACTTCATTTCTTTTTTTAGTGTCATGTGCAATTAAATAAAAATCCGTGACGCTATTTTTTTTATCTATGCCTACTAGAGGAAAAGCACAGGGGTGCCAGAGGTGCCACCTCTGGCACCTCTGCTGCTTCTTAGGGAACCTTTGACCTCAATGACCAGTTTTCCTCTGTTTACTATGCTTTTTGTATTTAGGTGTTGGGAAACCCAAAAATCCATCACCTACCTCCCCATAAAGAAGGCTTTTTTTTGTGTTGATCCCCCATGATAAATTTCCAAACTATTTGACGTCTTATCATCTTTTGAAGTTTTGATAATTGGGAAGTTAGGGCTACTGACTGATTTTTCGTAATGTTTTACTATTTTTCTTATGTAATAAAAATTTTTGAAAACCGACAAGTTGAAGAATTGGACACTTATGCAACACAGGGAATTTTTATTGAAGAAACGTTTGCCACAAGGGGCTTCATCATCCAAAGCAAAGAGAAATGGGTAAGGGGAAGGGAATCATCCCCAAATTGGAATGGATGCTTCATCCATCACTCTGTAGAAAATGCAGCAAGGGCCCGAGAGGTGGGTTTTAAAACGCAGTGAGGTAGAAAACACATAAAAAGGGGAACAGTTTGGGCAACTTTATTTCCGAAAATTTCGCCTACACAGTAGGGTTTTTTCAGTCGAATACAGAAAATAGGCAGGAGCGTAGAGATGTGAAACAGTAATCAGTCCATCACCCTTGAAGTCGTGAAATGAGGTTGTCAGTCCCTCAGCCTACCTTTGGGGGAGGCAGGCCTGGCAGCTTTCAGGGACACTACTCTTCCTTTAAATCCCTGGAAAAAAGGTACGCCCCAAAGGGGGTTGGGCCCCCCTACCCGTTTTAAAAAACCTTATGCCGGAAAATGGAGCCTTCCCTTTTCATATGGTACACAGCTTCCACTATGCTGATGATCTTTCCCCCGAGGAATGGGGAAAAGGGAATTTAAACGACAGGGTCAGAAGGGTTTTGGGCCTAATACGCAGTCTTTCAAAGGGAAATAGGGCCCCAAGTCTCGGCCGAGAAATCTCTTGCAAGATGTTCAATGACCAATCCGTAATAGATTACGTTTCAGGATATAGAACTTGAGTGGCAGGGTCCTACCTGTACTTGGGGGTCTACATTGATAAAAAGCTGACCTTTTGAAACAGGCCGAGTATTTAGGGCACGTGCCCCAAATCAGACTCAAAGCCATGAGAGCCATGACAGGGACCGTGAGGGGCAAGCAAAAATGTACTTCGCTTTTTACTATATCAAGTATCCTCCTATTGACTACGGTGCACCCCCGGCGTTACTCATCCTTCCCGCAAGCAGGCAAAGGGTGGAGGTCGTACAAAATCGGCGATAAAACTATGCTTGGGGGGCCCCCCTCTGGACCAACACAGTATTCTCAATCTGAGCCCCGGGTTCCTTCCTTGGGCTACAGAGAAAGATACATAAACGCCTAAAAGTGGCCACGATTTGCACAGGGGGCAAAGGTACCCCACAAAGGAACGGATATTGACAACCATGGCAAAAGATCCCACCTCTTCACGGACTACCCTATTCTTCGTTTGTGCTGCGGGGCGGAAGCGCTGCCATAAAACATTTCCCTTGAGAAAGTTGGACCTTCCTGTTGCGGGGTACCATCCACCACCTCCCGGCGCCAGCCAGCCGATGTTTGCTCTGCGCACCCATCTCTAAGCGCCCTTGCAGTCAAACACCTCACAATCATGCTGAGAAAAGCAGGGCACGGCGAGGGGGGCATTTTTCGGTATTTCACAGATGGTTCTGTCGACCCTACGGGAAAGAGCAGCACTGGATTGTCCCACAATGGTCACACACAAGGCTGGGACCCCTGCCACTGAACATCCTTCAAGCTGAGCTTGGATTCAGCAGGCAATTCCACCCTACGACATCGACCCGACCGAATACATTTTTGTTTCCACGCTCAATTCAATGCCCTCCCCCACCTCAACCACAGGACAATGTCACCTCATCACATCGATCCTGACATAATGACACCCTTAAATTTCGGGGAAACAGATCGACATTGAACTGGACCCCAGCCATGCTGGCATCCGGGGAAATGAGGCGGCAATGATGCACCCAAGGGCAGCAACAGACTATCCACATTTGGGATTACGCCCCAATGAGCCTACGACGACCAAACGGGGGGCTCCCAGAGCCATGAAACTTATGGGGGAGGTCTTGGGTGATACCCCATCCAACATGTACCGAGCAGCGACTCAGGGAAACCCCCTCCATATGATAGAAGCTGGCCCCAAGCGCAGTGTACGGGCCCATCCATGGGCTTCTTTTTGGGCTTTCCCCGGGCCAAGAGAGGGTTTACCTGGGGGTTACCTGGAGGTTATTCCGGGATCAACGCTCCCCGGGCCCGGTCCACGACCAGGCCTCCCGAGGATGGTAACAAGGCTGAGAGGGATGTTCAGTACTGTCAGCACGTTGTCCAGCGGGCCCTCAACACACTATTTTTTGGGGTGCAAGTTACTGAGGCACCCGCAGGCAACTAGGATGAATTCCCTCCCGACGAGGACCCAAGATGCTGCGGGCCACACTATGTACCATGGATTTTAACAACCAACAAACTGTTACCCTGTGAAACGACATACCTCCTCGTCGCTAGTGCCATAGTTTTGATTACTACGGTGTTGCGCTTTGAGAGCACCATTTTTAAATGAACCAGAAGATGCTTGAACAGCATAGTCGCCCTCATTGTAAAACCTTTCCCTCCCTCGGAGCCAGAGACGAGTCATCTCAAATTGAGAAACCCGGGCCCGACTACGGTCTTGGGCCAAAATTATACCTAGCTGAATTCTACAAATTGATGGACTGAACACATCGACTCCAGTTTTGGGACGATTACCTCATTCTCCTCCTCTCCTTACGCCTTCCCTTTTTATGGACTGATGAAGCCCCTGGTGGCGAAACGTTTCCTGAATAAAGATTCCTATAGCTGCATAATTCTCAATTTTCAACTTTCGTTTTTCAAACCCTTCATCACAACCCCAGCTTTAATTAAAACTATTTTCAGGTTAAGGACTCCCAACTTTATTGGCAAGCAAGATTTGGGGTTTCCTACATCGCTCATTTTAAAGCATTTTTTTTTTTATAACATCAAATGGGAACAGATGAAGTTGGACCATCTGTGGCCAGCATTTTTATTTTATCAACTGACGTTATCTCGTTGACATCATTTTGCTGTAAGAAAGTGTTTCCCTACCGATCATCCCCGGGGGAGAAAAACTCAGATGGAGTTGTCTGGAGAAGGTACAGCCAAGTGAAGTTGCTGCTGGGTCCCGTCTTGTGCATAAAAACTTTTTTTCACGCTGTCCTCGAATGGATCCAAGTGTGGTATTTTGACAATATGGGCCTTTTACATAACAGTAAGGCCACCCACAAAACCCCCCTATTTAAAAGGCTCTGCTGAAATGACAGATCTATCCAGGATGGGTCCCGGCGAGAGATAACGTCTTGCTCTGTTCCTACTCTTCAAGCAGTCCAGATGGAGGGGGGGCGGCAAACCAAGAAATGGAGCATACTCAAGGGGCGAGCGTACTTGTCCCTCGTACAGGATTTTGAAAACCCCCTCCCTTCAAGCAAGCGAGATAGGGCGAAGTGCAAAAAGCTTCTCTCCCTCCCTCTCTCTCTCCCCCTCTCCCCTCTCTCTCTCTCCCCCCGGTTTTTTACAAAGGGATTTTACAGGGTTAAATTTAAAGTGTTCCTGCCCTCTCCTCTCCTCTCCTCCTCATCTCTCTCTTTCTCCCTCTCTCCCTCCCCCTCTTTTTCCCTCCTCTCTCCCTCCCCTTCTCTCCTCTCCTCCTTCTCCTTCTCTTCCTCTCCCCCAATCTCAAAATTTTTCATAACTCGATATTACCCCCGGCGGGAAAAACTATAGACGCTACAGACCAGCGTTGCGACCACTACCTTTATAGGGTCTGGGTCTCATCTTCTCCCCCCTTCCTTCCTTCTACTCTTTTGTCTACTGACTTTAAACTTCACGCATCAATTTATGTTATTGCCATTTGTTCATATTTCAATACTTACAGTCCGGGGTAACAAGCGTGGAGGACGAAATTTGCAGCGATTGCAGCAGAGGTATAATACCAGGGGAGTGCTCGGTGTATTTTTTTTTTGGCGAAATTTATTAGAACGAGTCAGTTTTAAAAATTGTCTGCCTTGCATTTCCAAAGATCACTCATTGTTTATAGTAAAGCCCAATATGTAGTATAAAGTTTGGGTATGTTATCAAAATTGCCGGGTAGTGTTTTAAGCATTTATAAACGTCCATAGAAATCAAAACACACGCATCGCATCTGGGCCACCAGGGGGAACACGATGGCCGGGGTACACAAAAAACCACAAAATTTCATATTGTCGGTATTTTTTACCTTTTTTGCACAACTTGTCAGCACTTGCAACATCATGGAATCTTGGTTCAGAGGACATCTACAAGACCTTCTTTACGCTGCTGCAAAATAAACCCCTCTCTTTGGGGGAAAGGGCCTACTTCCCCTGGGGAATCCCCCTACCATGACTGCCCCGTCTGCTGCCCGTCCCATCCACTGACGCCTATATAACCGCCAGTCTTTTTGCTTGCTCCGATTCCCCTCCACCACGATGCTGTAACCAAACTCCAAGCCGGGGGACTGATTACCTCATCTTTTTTAATTTTCTACTGTTTTCCTTTTATGTCCTAGAATCTGTATTGAAAAGCCACGGAGGGCGAAACGTCTAAATAAAGAAATCCAATGTGCACATGTGCCCTTAACTTTCACCACAAAAAAATACACTCGGAAACCCCCCCGCGTCTAAAAGAGCGGGCCAGAAACAATGTATAAAAATTTTAGCCTCTAAACAAACACAAATACGTCGTTAAAAATAACAATAAAAGAGAAAAATGGTGTTCTGACAAATAGACGACCAAACTAAACTTTTAAACACCTTTTTTGCGACACTTTGAAATTTTGTTGCAAAAAAAATTTGTCTTGCTAGTCGTGTCTTTGTCTTCAAGACAAATACATCTTTAAATTTATAACAAGACAATGGAAGAAAAACCAAAGGGAGAAGAGGCATATCTATTAGGGTGCCACACAAGGCTGGAGAGAGGCTTATCGGGATCACCTAATTAATTCAATGTTATTAGAGCTTTGGCTAAGGATTACCTAACAAAAGGGACAAATCGGGTGAGTACAAATGGGGGAGAATTTTTGTATCGCACTCAACAGACGGGGATCAAGCCTCCCTACGTTTTTTGGGTAAGACACTATCAACATTTGGAATGGAAAAAATGGAAAAAATACCACACATTTGTTTGTGACTTGAAAAAGCCCACTGGGGGCAAAATTTAGTCAATAAAGGATCACATTATACGCATATGTGTTTTTTTTCCACAGTTAGGAAAACTTTTTTTTTGAAATTTCGCCTACACAAAAGCTTTTCTCGAGTACAAAAATTTGATAGAAGCAGAATACTTGAAGACGATGAAATAGCCATCCCCCTTAAATTTTTGAGGTGGCACCCTCAGTCGGGAAAAGACATTGTTCCACTACTCTTGCGTTGAATTCCCCCACAGGGGAATTAGAGCTTATAATATAATTAATAAATAAAATGAAAGTGAGACTGGATCGCGTCCAAGAACTAGCGCCATGTTCTCCCTCCGGCCGAGTAAGGAATTTTAAACCTCTTTTTTTTCACCATATTCTAAGCACCTAGTTGGGTAAATCTTTTTGTCCCGTGGCCCCGGGTTTTAAAACGTCGATCTGGATTTTGTGACTCTCTGATCGCGGGTCTAACCCCCCCGTGGGACGGTTTTGATTGCAATCGTGGTATAAACCTTTGGGAATAAAACCGACAAGTTTGGTTTTTGAAAAACACTAAGAAAAAACATAAAAAAAATTTATTAGAAAAAAGTTTTGGTCCTGGGACCTTGTCATTCTAACATACAGGGGGAGAAAGACATTTATAATAGGCGGAGAGTGAGGTGTGAATGACGCATGGGGACCTGAAATAGGTGTGAGTGACCATGGTGCCTGAAGGAGGGGTTTAGTGACGAATGTGACTGAAGTGAGGTGTGAGTGACGCAGGGGACCTGAAGTGAGGTTGAGTGACCATGGGGACCTGAAGTGAGGTTTTGGGGTGAGCATGGGGACCTAATGAGGGGTGAGTGACGAATGGTCCGAATGAGGGGGTGATGACCCCATGGTACCTGAAGTGAGGGGTTTTGTGACAATGGGACCTAAATGAGGTGTGTGACGCATGGTGACCTAATGAGGGGTAGTGATAAGGGACCGAATGGGTGTGAGTGACCTGGTGACCTGAAGTGAGGTGTGTTGGGGTGAATTGACCTAGTGAGGGGTGAGTACGCATGGTGACCTGATGAGGTGTATGCGCATTGGACCTGAAGGAGGTGTTTTTGACGCACGGTACCTGAAATAGGTGTTATGACGCATGGTTTTCCCGAAGTGAGGGGTGAGTGACGCGGTACCTGAAGAGAGGTTGATGACGCATGGACCCCGAAGTGAGGGGTTTAGTGACTATGGGAAACCTGAAATAGGTGTAGTGAGCATGGGGACCTGAATGAGGTGTTTTGACGCATGGGGACCTAAAAATCCATTTGGGGGAGGACATCAAAAATGATATCAGTCCCCCTGTTTTTGTCAGGGTTTGCCCCTTTAATATCTTTTTGCTAAATTTTTTGAATTTTTTTTTTTCCATGTACGTTTTATTTGTCGGGACGCGATTAAGAGGCTTTTAGACCCGTCGGGGTCAAGCCTGGGTTTATGAGAACGAGTTGTGCCTCACCCAGTCAATCATATGCCCGGGGGAGTCTCTGTGGAGGACACAACGTACCTTAAAACGTCTCTGTTTTTAGGGACTTTGAGCTCGTTTTTTAACATGAACTGTAGCAGTAGTACAACCTACCAAAAAGGAGTCACATATTTCACGTCTACCCGTCATGGTCATGGTCAGTCGTCGTCAGTGTCAGTGGGCAGTCGCACGTGAGGGCAAAAAAACCCTGACTCTTTGGGGATTAGCGTGGGCGGTTACAAACATGCTTTCTTCTGCTGTTTAAAAACTGAGGGTTGGATTGAAAAGGGGGAGGCTTTCTTCTCCAGGAGGAATTAGGGGGGGTGAAGGTCCACCTCAAAGGGGCTGGGAGAGATGTGAGGTGGCTGGATTGTGGGGAAAGAGACTTTTAGCTAGGGTGCAGTCGTCCTCGCTGTAAGGAGGCTGTTGGGGGGGAGCAACGCTACCACAGTGAGGTGCAGCCCCCACCTGCACAATGGCGAGTTGTTCACAGTAATGGGGGGCGCATCAGAATAAGGAAAGTTTAAGAGTAAGAATCTGAAGTTAGGAAATGCTTCTCTGTTCTCCAATGAATGTACTTCAGTGGCCAGTGAAGGTAAGGGTACTACTGCCCCTGCTAATGAAGGTAAGCCATCTTTGGTTGGGACTCTCAGGTAAATTTTTTGACCGTCTTTTTGTAAAGGATAAAAGAGAGAGATAGAGTGTGTTCCCCCCCTGGAGCTGGTTTTGGGGAAAATGTCAACAGCTGGATAATATAAAATTCAGGTAATGGAACAAGCCCATTACCTGCTCAGTGCTGGTGGAAAGAATTGGAAGGGTAGAAAGAAGAGCTGCTAGATAATACAGGTCAGCTATAGATTTCTTAAAGCTAAGGGGGGATCCCAATCATATGTAGCATCTTGCCTAGAAGGGGGAGTAGAATGAAGGTTGTCTAGGGCAATTGGGGGAAATTGCTGGCTAGACAGATACGCAAGGAACTTGCAATCCTCATTGAAACTGAACAACTTTATGGCAAACATGATATGTATGCAAGGAGGGGAGTACATCTCCGGGGTCAGGTGTACACTTGCAGATCGATTGAGAAGGCCATTGTGAAATGCCTATATTTTAAACTGATGAAGATAGGTACGGTGTTGGGAAACAAGCGGGTTTGCAACCAACTAGAGGGAAAACATAAATGTAAAAAAGGCATTCAGAGAAGTTAAAATAAAGCCCAATAGAACAGCAGCAAACAAGCGGACAGCAAGGCAGCAAGGGACTAGCCCCCTTTAAAGTTTCTATACTAAAGAAAGGAGTTTAGAAATAAGATAGATGAGCTAAGATTAAATGCAAGTGCAGGAAACATAGATATTATGCTATAACAAACCTGCTCAATCTGAAAGATAAGAGATGCCTCTGAATGTCACATACAAGCTATAATTATTCCACACTGAAAAGGTCAACTCAACAGGAAAGGTGGTGGAGTAGCGATGTATGTCAGAGACAATTTAAATTGTTGTGTTAGACAAATATTAAATTAGAAGCGTCAGCCACTGAATCTGTTTGGTTACAGCTTCTCGAGGGCCGAGAAAAACTAATTTTGGGTGTGATTTACGGGGCCCCAAATCTTGATAGGGATGCATTTAAAACTTCTATGGGACGAAATTCGTAAGGCATCTACATACGTAAATGTTGTGCTAATGGAATTTCAACTATAGACAATTGACTGGAGAAATTTGACAGGAAATTTAGAGTCGGGTGACTTTCATGATACGATCCAGGATTGTTTTTTAAAACAGTTTGTGACAGAGCCAACTAGGGGAAATAACCTCCTTGACTTGGTTCTTGCCAGTAGGGAAACACTAATTAATAATCTTGAGGTTAATGATGAGCTTGGGGGAGAGTGCCCACAAATCACTCAGTTTTAATATATCATGGAATTCCCCTAATAATGGCAATCAAGTCTCCGTCCCTGACTTTCGCTTGGCGGGATTTCATAGGACTGAAAAATTACTTAGGTGGGCTGAACTGGAATGACCTGACTAAGGGTCAGGTAGTGGTGATGGTTGCCGATATGATGCTTTCCAGGGCATAGTTCTAGCTCCATAAAATTTAAATGTTCCAAATAGGGAAATCAATCAAACAAAAATGATCCTAAATGGATGAACAATAGATTAAAATATCTGATTGGTCAAAAGAGAGCATAATATAGGCAAATAAAAAAGAGGAGGGGGGCCCAATTAAGAAATCGATATATTCAGTTAAAGAGAGAAATAAAAAAAGGGAATTAGAAAAGCAAAAAGAGATTAGGGAGGTTAAAGTTCCCAAAAAGAATCGAAGACTAACCCAAAAGGATTCTTTCAGGTATACAGAAGTAAGATCAGGGACAAGATAGGCCCACTCAAAAGTTCCTCGGGTCAGCTCACTGACAGTGTAAGGAAATGTGTAGAATTTTAACACATACTTCCTCTCAGTTTTTACACAGGAGGATACCAGCGATATTCCAGTAATGATAAATTATGTAAACAGGACGATAATAAACTGTGCACTATTAGGGTCACAAGTGACATGGTCCTTAGGCAAATAGATAAATTAAACCTAACAAACCCCCAGGCCCTGATGAACTGTAATAAAGGGGTTTTCTAAAGGAATGTAAAGAGGAGCTTAGCACACCTTTGCTAATCTTTTCAACATATCACTACAAACTGGCATGGTGCCAGATAAGTGGAAAATGGCAAATGTGAAAACCTATTTTCAAAACAGTGACAGGTCCTTAGCTTCGAACTATAGACCAATAAGCCTAACCTCCATAGTGGAAAATTTATGGAATAAATAATTGCCGAGGCAGTTCGTAGCCACTTGAAAAGCATAAATTAATCAACGAATCTCAGCATGGTTTTACAAAGGGGCGTTCCTGCCTTACGAATTTATTAACTTTTTTCACTAAGGTATTTGAGGAGGTAGATCATGGTAATGAATATGATATTGTGTATATGGACTTCAGTAAGGCTTTTGACAGGGTCCCACATCAGAGACTATTGAGGAAAATTAAAGCACATGGAATAGGAGGAGAAATTTTTCCTGGATAGAGGCATGGTTGACAAATAGGCAGCAGAGAGTTTGCATAAATGGGGAGAAACAGAGTGGGGAAGCGTCACGAGCGGTGTTCCACAGGGGGCATGTTGGGCCCCCTGCTGTTCACAATCTACATAAACCCACATAGATGAGGGCATAAAGAGCGACATCGGCAAGTTTGCCGATGACACCAAAATAGGCCGTCGAATTCATTCTGACGAGGACATTCGAGCACTCCAGGAAGATTTGAATAGACTGATGCAGTGGGCGGAGAAGTGGCAGATGCAGTTTAATATAGACAAATGCAAAGTTCTAAATGTTGGACAGGACAATACCATGCCACATAAAACTAAATAATGTAATCTTAATATTACGGATTGCGAAAAGATTTAGGAGTTTCTGGTTACAGTAATCTGAAACCAAGACAAAAAGTGCATAAGTGTTCGCAATAAAGCTAATAGAATCCTGGCTTCATATCAAGAAGCATAAATAATAGGGGTCCTCAGGGTTTTTCTTCAAAATCTATACCATCCTTGGTTAGGCCTCATTTAGGGTTATGCTGGCACAGTTTTGGTCACCGTATTACAGAATGGATATAAATTCTCTGGAAAATGTACAAAGGAGGATGACAAAGATGATCCCATGTATCAGAAACCTTCCCTATGAGGATAGACTAAGGGGCCCCGAAACTGCACTCTCTAGAAAGACGTAGAATTAGGGGGGGTATGATTGAGGTGTATAAATGGAAGACAGGAATAAAATAAAAGGGGGTGTAAATAGTGTGCTGAAAATATCTAGCCTAGACAGGACTCGCAGCAATGGTTTTAAGTTGGAAAAAATTTAGATTCAGGAAGGATATAGGAAAGTACTGGTTTGGTAATAGAGTTGTGGATGAGTGGAACAAACTCCCCAAATACCGTTATAGAGGCCAGAACGTTGTGTAGCTTTAAAAATAGGTTGGATAAATACATGAGTAGATGTGGGTGGGTGTGAGTTAGACCTGATAGCTTGTGCTAACAGGTCGGTTGCCGTGTTCCTCCCTTAAGTCAATGTGACCTGACCTGACTAGGTTGGGTGCATTGGCTTAAGCCGGTAGGAGACTTGGACCTGCCTCGCATGGGCCAGTAGGCCTTCTGCAGTGTTCCTTCGTTCTTATGTTCTTATGTTCTTAACCCAACGTGGCATTCTTCAGGTCACTTTGCGTCGCTCACACCTCACTTCAGGTCACCATGCGTCACTCACACCTCACTTCAGGTCACCATGCATCACTCACACCTCACTTCAGGTCACCATGCATCACTCACACCTCACTTCAGGTCACCATGCATCACTCACACCTCACTTCAGGTCACCATGCATCACTAACACCTCACTTCAGATCACCATGCATCACTAACACCTCACTTCAGATCACCATTCATTTACTCACAAACCCCACTTCAGGTTCACCATGCATCACTCACACCTCACTTCAGATCACCATGCATCACTCACACCTCAACTTCAGGTCACCATGCATCACTCACACCTCACTTCAGGTCACCATGCATCACTCACACCTCACTTCAGGTCACCATGCATCACTAACACCTCACTTCAGATCACCATGCATCACTCACACCTCACTTCAGGTCGCCATACGTCACTCACACTTCACTCTCCGCTTATATATATCTTTCTACCTATGTATGTTAGAAGTGATCAAGGTCCCAGGACCGAAACGTCTATTAAATATGACAGTGTTTACTTACGAATCTTTCTGGAGATACTATTATCATTATCCAAGATAGTGAGACAACGGTATTAACACAGTGCTGGATTCCTTAGCCTACTACTACTGCTAATAATAAGACTATTACTACTACTACTACTGCTACTATCAGTAGTATACGAAATAGTTCCGAAATACACGTAAAACGTTTTATTTGGATATATTACAAGTTCCCACAGGATGCGTTTGATCAAGCCAGGTTATGGTAGGCTGCAGTTAGTTACAAGTTCCCACAGGGTGTGTTGGATCAGCCGGACTATGATAGGTGTGTAGCTATGCGAGGTGTAGTTAGAAACAATTTAGCTGATCATGCAGACATCCGGAAAACCAGCTACAAGTCTCCTAGTGTATCAGGTTTTAAACCAGGTTCCAAATGACAACCCTAGAAACTGGCCACAGATAGTCTGGAGAGTGGAAGGAGGTAGCCCAGGGGTCTAGGAGGGTTATTAAGGCTAGTTGGCGATAGTAATTCATACTGGAAACACTGGAATTATATTATTACATTCATTATATAACGTCAAGCCCTTGAGGGTCACAGCACCTAGAGAGCGTCACACTCTGCACAAGCACAGTGTTTTCTCTCCTTGGTGTTAGACAAGTAAAGGACCTGCCTAGAATGGGCCAGCAGGCCTACTGCAGTGCTCTTCCTTTCTTATGTTCTTGTGATTTGATGAAGCTCTACATAGAGTAAATACTGCTCTAAACAAAGCTTGTCCCGTTAAGTTAGGAAAGATTTGTCAGGAAACAGGACATGTTTCCTACGGGGGTCAGTACAGTACAAGGTATAAAAGAAAAATGTAAAAGGTAAACCATACATGTAAAAGGGTTTTAAACAAGACAGTAAAAGGGTATAAAAATTAATGTAAAAAGGTATACAATACATTACAAGGTATACAAGTACAGTCAAGGTAAAACCGACATTAAAAAGGTATACAAGACATGTACAAGGTAACAAGTACATTACAAAGGTTACAAGTACATGTAAAGGTATACCAGTACTTTAAAAAGGTATACAAGTACATGTAAAAGGTATACCGTACATGTAAAGTATACAAGTACATGTAAAAGGGTATAAAAAGTACTGTACAATTTAACAAGTACATGCACAAGTATACAAGTAATGACAAGGTATACAAGTACATGTACAATATACAATACATGAAAAAAGGTTTACCAGACTTTACAAGGTATACAAGTACATTACAAGGTATACAAGTACATGAAAAGGTTAAGTACAGTAAAAGGATACAATACATTACAAGGTATACCAGTAAAAATGTACAAGGTATACAAGACAGAAAAGGTATACAAGTACAGTAAAGGTATACCTACATGTAAAAGGGTATAAAAAGTAATGTAAAAGGGTAAAACCAGTACAGTACAAGGGTATAAAGTACATGACAAGGTATACAGCCCCGTACAAGGTTTTAAACCAGTACATTACAAGGTATACAAGTCATTCAAGGTATACAAGTACACGTACAAGGATACCATACATGAAAAGGGATACCTATTTTAAAAGGTATAAAGTACTGACAAGGATACCTACAGAACAAGGATACAGTACATGTAAAAGGTTACAAGAAATTACAAATACAAGTACATGTAAAAGGTATACCAGTGCATGTACAAGGTATACAAAAAATGTACAAGGTTACCAGTAATGTAAAAGGGGAATACATGACATGACGGGTAACAAAACATAAAAAGGGTAAAAAAACTGTAAAAAGGTATACAAGTAAAAACAAGGTAAACCATACTAAAACAAGGTATACCAGTACATGTACAAGGAATAAAATACATGTACAAGTATACAAGTACAGTACAAGGTATACAATAATGTCAAGGTTACAAACAGTACAAGGTATCAGACCATAGCTGACATAAATGACATATTATATATAGAAAGCCGCTTGTTATGCGAGTTTCACGCAAATTAGGTCAGTTTTACCCGGGATGGACCCACCCAGCCCACAACACCCAGGATGTGACACACCCAGCCCACTAACACCCAGGATGGACCCACACCGTCCCAAACACACGGATGTGACCCACCCATCCACTAACCCCCAGATGTGCCCCACCCCAGTCCACAACACACAGGATTGACCCACACCAGTCCACAACACCCGGGATCGACCCACACCATCCACTAACAACCGGGATGTAAACCCCAAAACCACCCCACTAACCCCCAGGATTGACCCCCACCACCCCACTAACACACGGATTGCCCCACACCAGTCCACTAACACCCGATGTGACCCACACCAGTCCACTAACACACGGGATGGGGACCCCCACCATCCACTAACCCCCAGGATGGACCCACCCCATCCATAACACACGGAAATGTGACCCACACCAGTCCATAACCACAGGATGTGACCCACACCAGTCCAATAACACCCAGGATGTGACCCACCCAGCCCCCAAACACCCAGGATGCGGGGGGCCCACCCCAGTCCACTAACCCCCAGGAGTGACCCACACCAGTCCAAAAACACCCGGGAGCGACCCACACCAGCCACTAACACCCGGGATGTGACCCACACCAGTCCCTAACCCCCGGATCGACCCACACCAGTCCACAAACACCCAGGTGACCCAACCAGCCCACTAACCCCCGGGATTGACCCACCCCTGTCCACTAACACACGGGATGGCCCACCCATCCACTAACACCCAGGATGTGACCCACACCAGTCCACTAACACACGGGATGTGACCCCCACCAGTCCACAACTCCGGGATGTGCCCCACAACCAGCCCAATAACCCCCAGGATGTGACCCACACCAGTCCACTAACACCCAGATGCGACCCACACCATCCCTAACACCCAGGATGTGCCCACACCATCCACTAACCCCCCAGGATGCGACCCACCCAGTCCACAAACACCCGGATGTGACCCACACCAGCCACTAACACCGGGATGCGACCACACCATCACTAACACCCGGGATGTGACCCACCCCACCCACAAACCCCCGGGATGCGACCCACACCAGCCCTAACCCCCAGGATGTGACCCCCACCATCCCAAAACCCCCAGTGCACCCACCCATCCACTAAAAACCCGGGATGGGGACCCAACCACCCACTAACACCCAGGAGGACCCACACCAGCCCTAACACCCAGGAGTGACCCACACCATCCATAACACCCGGTACCCTTTTTTATACTGGAGGGGAAAAAAAATGAGATGTGTTATTAAACACATCTTAATTTTTTTCCAGCCGCCCGGGGATTGAACCCCGGGGTCGTGGGAGGTCATGCCTAGCAACGGTTAGTAACTTTATTCCAAAGATGCCTAAATTTTGATTTTGGTCTTAGTTTACATGAGGCCTACCACTGGAGCTTTTGGTCATTGACCAAGGCCTTCCACGGCTTCCATCCACCCTCTTAAAATTTAAGGTTATAATTTAACCACATGCTTTTTTTGGAAATAAAACACAACCAACTTTTTTCGCCCACACAGTAACTTTTTCAACCCACAAAAGATCTGAGGGACTACCACCTCAAAATTTTTAAAGGGGTGAGGACTGATTACTCGTCTTCAAGTTCTTCTGCTTCTATCAATTTTTTCGACTCGACTGAAGAAGCCACTGTGTAGGCGAAACGTTCGAAAAAAAGATACCTAACTTTTCAATTGTCTTACCTAACAATCTGTGGGATTTTTACCCATTTTTAATTTTTCTTTCTGTCAGACACTGCAACACAAGGGATCTTGGTACAGCCCATCAACTTCGACCCTATAGTGAAAGGGTGGGTTTGAGAGGGCCCTCCCCCCCCAAAGCAACCTACGTCCACCTCCTGGCACTATAAAAAAGGGCTCCACCTGTCACTTCAACTTCTTTTGTTTCAAAAAGGGAAAAAGGGCCCTTCTCCGACTGAGGCTGACCCCCTCAAAACTTTAAGGGTGTGGACTGATTACATCGTTTTAAAGTATCTTCGCTTCTATAAACTTTTCTGTACTCGACTAAAAAAGCCTCTGTGTAGGCGAAACTTTTCGAAATAGAACCTAACTGTTGCATTGTGTCTTCCCTCAAACAGATCTGTTGTGACTTAAAAAAAACCCACGTGGGGGGCGAAACGTTGTAAATAAAGGATCAATTATACTGCATATGTGTTTAAAATTTCCATTGTGTCGGTTTTTTATCCCATTTATTTCCATACCTTTTTTTAAAAATCTGTAACGTGTTTTTTCCTTCAGCATGGGGGCATACGCCATTTGCATCCACACCTGGGAGATGGACGCAGAATGTTTAGCCCGAGGGGGGGGTGTTAATCTTTTTCCCGGAGAAAAGACTTTAGCCTTTCAGTATAGACCCATAAAGAAAACTATTGGGGGTTTATCAACAACTGATAATATATACCTGGAAAGTACTAAAGGGGCCAAGTTTCGAAATTTTAAAATACTCTCAGAGCCCGGCATGGCCGGGCACATTCCAAACACTTCCGGGGCACACTTCCGGGCACACTTCCGCACACTTCCAGGCACACTTCCAACAATAACTGGAGCGAGAGATATGGGGGAAGCGTAAATAAACCCAGGAAACCCAAGGGGACAGGAACACAATAAGAGAACACGTATCAGGCTCCGTGTCCCCTTTTTATTCAACCCCTTACCAGAAGATATGGAAACACGGGAAAACAAGAGGAAAAACTGGAAGTATCCTCACAGATCCAATCACCCAGACTGTGATGGAATATGACACGGTCACTAGCGCAAAAATGGTTGTTTCGGGCAAGCACCAGACAACCCTGCCCAAAGGGGGTTGAGAGTAGAAAAACCTCAAAACTCATCAAAAGGGAATTTAAAGGGATAACTCCACCCCTTATTAAAGGATGGTCACTTGGGGGTAGGAAAGGGGGATCTTGGCAGTTTGTGAGGTTAATTGATGGGGTCCCTTGTCAGGGTGAGTTATGGGTGTATTACCTATTCTAACAACCTTTTGATTCGGGGGAAGGAAAGGGGGGAGGGGGGGCAGTTAGGGCTTGGCACGCCGGCAACATAGGTATACTACCCAAGTGGGGGGTGCTCTTATATTTGCCCCTATTTTGCTACTCAACCCACTTGAGGAAATTAAAAATTTTGCTGACAGTGGTTTAAGACTGGAAAACTTATGCAGCATATGGGGAATCTTTATTCAGGAAACGTTTTCGCCCACAGTGGCTTCATCGTCCAAACAAAGAGGAAGGCGTAAGGAGGGAGGGGATGAGGGAAAGTCCCTCAACCTGGGGTCGAGTGTTCAGTCCATCACCCTTCTACAAGATTGATGGACTGAAACCAATACTCCAGGCCGAGGGACTGATTCCCATATCCTCCTCTCCTTACCTTCCCCCTTTGTATTGGAGAGAAGCCACTGTGTGGGGAAAGTTTCCCGAAAAAAAAGATTCCCATAGTTGCATAAGTGTCTCAATCTTCAACCCGTCGGTTTTTTAAACCATTCATCACAGCTAAAGTGGAAGAAGGTGATGCTGACTTAACACCATCGTGTAGCGTACAGTTCAAACCTTATAGACCAAAAAATCTCATAAAAAATCCAGACCGACGGTTAACCACTGAACCCCTAGCTAAGTAAGATTCATCCAAAAAGGGAAATTTATACACTATAGGAAGGTTAGCAAGGCCACCACTGTGACAACAAATGCAAATTTTTACAGATGAAAACCCCCCCAGCAGGCCGTGCAACCTACTCATGTCTCTTAAAGGCTCATCAGATCCGAAATCGTAAGACACATTAGAAACCTACCTTCATTAGAACAAATTCAGAAAATATTGCAAATAAATTCCCCAAAAAGGGGGCAAAAGCCGTACAGGTCTGCAAGAACATAAGAACATAAGAAAGAAAGGGAACATGCAGGAGGCCTACTGACCCATGCGAGCAGGTCCATGTCCCCCCCCCCGGATTAGCCCAATGCCCCCCCAGCTGGTCATCCCCACTCAAGGGTGGGGCACTGCACAACCCGCGCACAAGTAGTCAGGTCCAACCACAACCCCCCCAAAATATTTCTATTCCCACGCAAAATCCAGCAAGAACTACCGTATAACTGGACCACTACGAAGGGGAAATGATACTGACGAGAACAGGAAATGACTAAATCCTGAAAGTTTCAGCAACCCCTAAAGCAGCAAGGTAGAAAATGCAGAATATTTTTCATCCAGAAAAAAAGGCCGCACAGACCAACTAACTGAATTATAAATCCCATAGATTTCGGGGAAAAAAAATGGAAAACAGCCCACTCACTCAGCACCTGGACCAGAATATGAATGCCTATTATGAAGTAAAAATACCCTGCACGACCTTCAGTTTTCTTTGGGGGAAAAACTTAACAGGTGAATACCGGGGGCCTTAAAAAGAGCGACGAACTCCTTTTCCATAAAGGGGGCAGTAAGCACTGCTAAAAATTACAGACCATGCCCTAACTTCTCACTCATAAAAAAACTTCGAAAGAGTGATGAGGCCAGGTTACAAATTTTCATGGACCAGCACAACCAACATAACCAGGGTCGCAGGGTTTTTGAGCAGGACGACCATGTTTGTCACAGCTTCTGAACCATTAGACAAATTAAAGGAGGCCCTGGAAGACGACCCCCAAAAAAACAGAAGTGTTTACACAGGATTTTCAAAGGCGTTTTACAAATGCATCAGGAGTGAAGCGCACAAAATGAAGGCCATGGGCATTAGGGGAAGGTAGGCAGATAAATTTTCGGTTTCCCGACACACACAACACAAAAAAGTAGTAGTAAAAGGGGGAAGATCCAGCTCAGCAAAGGTCAAAAAGCCAGTGCCCCAAGTCACTGTCCTGGGACCTCTGCGTTCCTCATCCCATAGCGACATAACAAAAAACCCCCGGCACACTTTTGTATCATCATCTGCAGATACCTAAAAAAACATGAAAGTCATACGGTGGGGGACCTGAAAAAGTACAGGAAGACATAAACAGGGTTTTCCAGTGGGCAGTGGAGAACAACATGACGTTCACTGGTGATAAGTTCCAGCTGCTTAGGTAGGAAAGAATGAAAAAACTCAAAAGGGCCTAAAAACAAAAACCAAGAGGGTCACCAAATAAACTAAGGAACACGTAAAGACTGGGAATAATTAAACAGCCGACCTTTTCTTTTTAAAGGGGCCAAAAAAAAAAAAGATCACGACAGCCAGGAAGATCACTGGGTGGGTATTGAGAACTTTCAAAACGCTCTTCAAATCGCTGGTGCTCCCTCAATTAGAATATTGCTCAGTGTTGACGGCCCCCCTTCAAGGAGGAGAAATACAGAGATCGTTTACGGCTCACAGTGAGCCAGTAAAGCATCTATACTACTGGGAACGCCTTCAAGTCTTGAACATGTACTCATTGGAGCGGAGGAGAGAGAGGTTCCCGTACCTGGAAGGTACTGGAGGGCCTGGCCCAAACGCACACTGCCATAAAACATACTGAAAATGAGAGATATGGGAGGAAGTGTAAAGTAAACCCAGCGGGAGCAGGGGGCGGTGGGGACAGTAAGGGGAAATGTATCAAAATCCGGGGTCCCGACTTTTCAACATCTTACCAGAAATACAAAACATGCTGGGACAAAATTTTTAAGCCTTTAAAGGAAACTAGACAAGTATCTTACCAGGTGCCAGATAACCCGGGTCTGATAAAATTGGGGAGCGGGCCTCCAGCAGCAACAGCCGGCTACCAGGGCAAACACCCGACGAGCCTGGCCCATGGCCGGGCCAGAGATAGATAAAACTCTCGAAAATTCTTCAAAGGTTTAGGTGTAGAGAATTACCCAAGTATTGTGGTCATTGTGACTTGTTTTAGCCCTAATACTACGGGGCTTTTTGTAATTTTTCCGTCGTTTATTGCTGAATTTTTAATTGTTCCCCTTTTAATATTGCGGCCAGTTGGGAAATTTTTCCAGTCGTTATATTTTCGAATTGTAATGTTCCCGTTTTTAATATTGCTGGCCAGTTGTGAATTGTTCGTCGTAATATTGCTGGGCCATTGTGAATTGTTTCCAGTCTTATATTGCTGATTGTTTAAAGTTCCTGTCGTAATATTCTGGCCTTTTAATTGTCCCAGTCGTAAATTATTCTGGCCATTGTGAATCGCTCCAGTCGTAATATGCTGGCAATTTTGAATTGTTCCAGTCGTAAAATTTTTGGCCAGTTGTGAAATTTTTCCCGTCGTAATATTGCTGCCATTGTGAATGGTTCCATTCGTAATATTGCTGACTTTTGGAATTTTCCAGTCGAAAAATTTCTGGCCAGTTGTGAATTGTTTCCCGTCGTAATATTGTTGGCCAGTTGTGAATTTTTCCATGTAAATTGCTGGCCAGTTTTTTAATTTTTCCAGTCGTAATTTGCTGGCCCGTTTTGTTGTTCCCGTCGTAATATTGCTGGCTAGTTTTGAATTGTTCCTGTTTGTAATATTTTCTGGCCAGTTGTGAAATTTTCCGTCGTAATGTTGGTGTCAAATTTTAGAAAATTTTTTCCAGTGTAAAATTGCTTTGGGCCCGTTGTAATTTTCCCTCGTAATATTGCGGCAAGTGTGAATTGTTCCGTCGTAATATTGCGGCCAGTTGTGAATTTTCCAGTTGTAAAATTGCGGCCATTGTGAAAGGTTCCAGTTGTAATATTCTGGCTAGTTGGAAATTTTTTCCATGGAATTTGCGGCCAGTTTTGAAATTTTTCCGTCTAAAATTCGGGCCCGTTGAATTGTTCTATTTTTATTATTTAAGTTTTAATTTGTTTTCCCAAATATTGTTTTAATTATTGGCAAACAGTAAAGCAAATTTTTAAATAATTTTTGCTATTTTTATGATCTCATCCTGATGTAAACAGGGGCTAGGTTTAATTGTAAATTTTTCTGTTGCAGGGGCTGGGAGACGTGTCTGGGGTTTCCAACTTCCCCATCTGGAGCATCACCTGTGGCCACCGAGATAATGTGGAGAACTAACCCAAATTATCTGTAAAGTAAAAGGACAAAAGTGCAAAAAAGTGAAAATTTATTGTGGCAACGTTTCGCTTCCAGGAGTTTTATAAAACCCCCCTGGAAGCGAAACGTTGCCACAAAAACTGTCACATTATTGCACTTATGTCCTTTTATTTACATATTGTGGGGAAATTTCCCAAATTTTATTATAATTATCAAATTTCTTTTTTGACAAAATGAATTTAACTACTCCTGAAACTTTTGGGGAAAAGAACAAAAGTGAAAAAAAAATGTGACATTTTATTGTGGTAACGATAAAAATGTTGCATCTGATCATAATCACGAGCAAGTGATACAGAATGCAAAACGCCACAGAGGGAGTTGAACTGGAGCTCTAGGCTTTTCATGTTGCAATAATACATGATTTGCAAAGTTACAGAAATGATTAAGGAAATTTCCCAAACTCGTTCCGGGGAAACGTATCAAAACTGAGGGTGGGGAGGTGGAAAACATTCGTTACCCAGACCCGAGTGCCAAGTCCCAAAAAAGAAAGTATTATAGGAACCTAAATAGTCAGCCAAGGGGAAAGATAAGGGAGTAGTTAATGCAAATTCAAAACCATACCCCCGGCCCCGGGATTGAACCCGGGTCATAGAGTCTCAAAACTGACCCCGTCGCGTTAGCCACTAAGTCTAGCAAATTCACGTTTGTAACAGGGTTATCAAAATCACAATGGGCCCTTGGGAAATAACGGGACTTTACATTCTGAATATAACTGATCGGGCATTCGTCATAAAGAAAACTCCCCCAAAATTAAAAGGAAAACGAGTTAAAGCCCAATTACCAAACCCATAGACAAAAGATGGGAATCCCACCAGGAAGAGCAATCCCAGCCCTAATTTCCATTTTTTGGAACCCTGACACCTAAAACAATTCAAGGATTTATTAAAATCAGGTTTTTGATTGTGCCCGTGCCCAATTATAAAAAAATCGAGCTTGAATCAGCTACCATTAAATAACGATAGTTTATCGTGTTTAATAATTGAAGACTCTAGAATATTTCTTAGTAGCCATGAAGTACATGGAACAATGACCTTTGCCTCAGACCACTTAGCGGGATTGTTGCAAACTCATGTCTCAGTAGTAGTAACCAGTTACCAGTAACCAGTGTACCAGTAACCAGTTACCAGTAACCAGTGTACCAGTAGATGACTCACTACCAACCGTCTCTGCCTGAGTCACTGTCTGTATTCATATTGTGCTGACCACAGC
Organism: Cherax quadricarinatus; assembly: GCF_026875155.1. Lineage (NCBI taxonomy): Eukaryota > Metazoa > Arthropoda > Malacostraca > Decapoda > Parastacidae > Cherax > Cherax quadricarinatus. The sequence goes on along the minus strand of NC_069484.1, from coordinate 26,255,595 downwards.
AGTATTCAAAGACCCCCTCACATATGGGTACTGTGGGCGGCCAGTCAGTCATACGAGAGTGAGCAAGGAGATAGGCAGGCTGTTTGGGCGCTCCCCACATTATCTGTAATTATACGTACTACCAGCCTACGTGAGTATTACTTTACCCTATCCACGTATCGAACTCCCACATGATACATGTGTGGTTGAATATTGCATTAGATTCTTGACTATTTCTTACTGAGTACTATTGTGTAATTCTAATCTTTAGAGGTTTACTAGTCTGCCCGACACAAGAATGGCTGCATCCTTAGCAACCAATCCTGTGCACACCACCTACACCTTGTTTCGGAGAATTCTTAATCAACATACTTTTAACAGTCCATCAATTCTTAAAGATAACCTGTATATTGAGTCTTGGGCATTTGGCAGAATTGATAAATTCTCGTTGCATGACAAAAGCACATTCCTGTTATGAAGGGTTATTCTAGGTTCAGTCAACAAAGAAAATCTCTACAAACCCCACAAGGTAACACAGATTTTCCTAATTTCCTTATTCAGGAACTCTGGTCTACACACATTATAAACTCTCAAAAAACCACAGTAACGAAGACACTTATTTTTACTCTAGTTACAGTGTTGGAGTAATAGTGGCTATATGAACACACGTTCGTGGTCATCCTATATACTATAAAATTAAATATTCTATCTACCCTGTGGATCAGAACATCTAAAATTGGAAGTTTAAAATCCACTTCTTTCTCTACAGTAAAATTAATAGAGAGGACAAGATGGTTACGTCTTGGTAAAAATGTATTAAACTTCCC
>NC_069484.1:26242289-26252289 GCF_026875155.1 Cherax quadricarinatus | reverse complement strand
TTCCGGAGACTTGCTCGGTTATACTCACCCCAAGATCTTTCTCCTTGAGTGAGGTTTGCAGTCTTTGGCCACCTAGCCTATACTCTGTCTGTGGTCTATGTGCCCTTCCCCTATCTTCATGACTTTGCATTTGGCAGGATTAAATTCGAGAAGCCATTTGCTGGACCAGGTGTCCATCTGTCCAGGTCTCTTTGAAGTCCTGCCGGTCCTCATCAGATTTAATTCTCCTCATTAACTTCACATCATCTGCAAACAGGGACACTTCTGAGTCTAACCCTTCCGTCATGTCGTTCACATATACCAAAAATAGCACTGGTCCTAGGACCGACCCCTGTGGGACCCCGCTCGTCACAGGTGCCCATTGTGATACATCATTACGTACCATGACTCGTGCCTCCCTGTCAGGTATTCTCTGATCCATTGCAGTGCCCTTCCTGTTATATGCGCCTGATGCTCTAGCTTCTGCACTAATCTCTTGTGAGGAACTGTGTCAAAGGCCTTCTTGCAGTCCAAGAAGATGCAATCAACCCACCCCTCTCTCTCTTGTCTTACTTCTGTTATTTTGTCATAAAACTCCAGAAGGTTTGTGACACAGGATTTGCCTTCCGTGAATCCGTCCTGGTTGGCATTTATACTCCTGTTCCGTTCTAGGTGCTCCACCAATCTCCTCCTGATAATCTTCTCCATAATTTTGCATACTATACACGTCAATGACACAGGTCTATAGTTTAGTGCCTCTTTTCTGTCTCCTTTTTTAAAAATGGGAACTACATTTGCCGTCTTCCATACCTCAGGTAGTTGCCCAGTTTCCAGGGATGTGTTGAAGATTGTGGTAAGTGGCACGCACAACATATCTGCTCCCTCTCTAAGGACCCACGGAGATGTCTGGTCCCATTGCCTTTGAGGTAATCGATGTCCCTTAGCAGTTTTTCTTCACCTCCATCCTCATCTGTATGTATGTCGTCCAACACTTGTTGGTGTATTCCTTGCTGGTGTCCCCATCTGGTCTGTCCCCCCAGAGTCCTTCCTGTCTCTACTGTAAATACTTCCTTAAATCTCGTGTTGAGCTCCTCCACATACCTCTTGATCGTTTCTTGTGAGTTCTCCACCTTCTTTCCTCAGCCTTATCACCTGGTCCTTGACTGTTGTCTTCCTCCTAGTGTGGCAATACAGCAGTTTCGGGTCAGATTTGACTTTCGATGCTATGTCATTTTCATACTGTCGCTGGCCTCCCTCCTTATCTGTGCATACTCGTTTCTGGCTCTTCTACTAATCTCCTTGTTTTCCTGGGTCCTATGCCTCCTGTACCTTTTCCATTCTCTGTTGCACTTAGTTTTGCCTCCCTACACCTTCGGTAAACCAAGGACTCGTTTTGGTCTTCCTATTATTTCCGTTTCCCTTGGGAACAAAACTTTCCTCTGCCTCCTTGCACTTTGTTGCCACATAATTCCATCATCTCGTTTACTGATTTTCCTACCATTTCTCTGTCCCACTGAACCTCCTGCAGGAAGTTTCTCATACTTGTGTAGTCCCCCCTTTTATAGTTTGGCCTGTCCCTTCAGTTCCTGTTACCTTCTCCACTTGTAACTCTACTATATAGTCAAAACTCAGAACCACATGATCGCTAGCTCCAAGGGGCCTCTCATAAGTGATGTCCTCAATGTCTGAACTGCTCAGGGTGAACACAAGGTCCAGTCTTGCTGGCTCATCCTCCCCTCTCTCTCTGGTTGTGTCCCTGACATGTTGATGCATGGGGTTTTTTCAAGTACCACATCCATCATCTTGCTCTCCATGTTTCGGGACCCCCATGTGGCTCCAGGTTTTCCCAGTCGATCTCCCTGTGGTTGAAATCTCCCATTACCAGTAACTTTGCTCTGCTCGAGTGAGCTCTTCTTTCCACCTCAGCCAGTGTGTCCACCATCACCCTGTTGTTTTCTTCGTACTCCTCTCTTGGCCTCCTGCAGTTCTGTGGTGGGTTATACATCACTCCAATGACTACTTTATGTTCTCCGGACTGAATGTACCTACAATGTAGTCTCTTTCTCCAATCATGTCCATGCCTTCCATTTCCTCAAATCCCATCGGTGTTTATGAGCAGTGCAAACCCCTCCTCCCCCTCTACTCCTTCTATCTTTCCTCAGATCTGATATCCTGTTGGGAAGATTGTGTCTGTTATTGTCTCAGCGAGTTTTGTTTCTGTGACTGCTATGATGTCTGGGATTTTTCACTGATTCTTTCATTCCACTCCTCATGTTTATTCATTATTCCATCCGCGTTTGTGTACCAAACCTTTAGTTTCTTTTCTATCATTGTGGTCATGCAAGAATATTGGGGTTGGGGAGCGAGAGCCTTGGTGGGGGCCTATATGGGGCTGTGGTGTAGGTGGGGTTTGTGTTGATGGGGGTGGGGTCAGAATGCCCATAAGGGACAGCTGATAAATTAGACACATGTGCAACTCTTGGGTATCTTTATTGAGGAAACGTTCGCCACACAGTGGCTTCATCAGTCCATACAAAGGAGAATCTTGAAGAACAGGAGGAGAATGAGGTAATCAGTCCCTCAACCTTGAGTAGATGTGGTCAGTCCATCAATCTTGAATAGAATACGGCATACGTGCTGAGAAGGAGCACGTATGCCGTATTCTATTCAAGATTGATGGACTGACCACATCGACTCAAGGTTGAGGGACTGATTACCTCATTCTCCTCCTGTTCTTCAAGATTCTCCTTTGTATGGACTGATGAAGCCACTGTGTGGCGAAACGTTTCCTCAATAAAGATACCCAAGAGTTGCACATGTGTCTAATTTTATCAACATGTCGGTTCTCTGAACCATTCATCTACAAACCTGTCAGACACTGCAACTTTTTGGGGTCTTAATACTTGGGAATTCCTTCGCTTGCCTAATTCTTGGGCACGACCTACTTCAACATTGAACAAATGTTACACGACCTATGACTGCTTCACCTCTCCTGCCAACGGTTTATAAGCTCCTTCTCAGCACGTATGCCGTATTCTATTCAAGATTGATGGACTGACCACATCGACTCAAGGTTGAGGGACTGATTACCTCATTCTCCTCCTGTTCTTCAAGATTCTCCTTTGTATGGACATGATGAAGCCACTGTGTGGCGAAACGTTTCCTCAATAAAGATACCCAAGAGTTGCACATGTGTCTAATTTATCAACATGTCGGTTCTCTGAACCATTCATCTACAAGGGACAGCTGTTGGGGTGAGGTTTGTGATATGGGGATTGGTGGCAGAGGGAACAGTGAGTGGGTTGTAGTATAGGTTGCTCAGTTGCGTTGGGAATGTCGCGGGTGGAGTCTTTTGGTGGGAGATTCTGTGGGGTGTGTTTGCCCTTCCTCCTGTGTCTGGGTCCTGCTCATTTTCATTGCTTCTCGTTCCTCCTTGCGTCTCTGTACCCTCTCTTTCAGTGTAGTCCTTTCTTCTTGTGTTCTGTCGCGGTCGAGGTATACTCTCTGGTACCCCTCTTTGTCCCTCAGTCTTGCTTTCTCTTGCAGAATCCTGGTTCGAACTGATTCTTCCTTGAAAGTTACTCTGACAGGCCGTATCCTTCCACTCGCAAACCACCCAATTCTCTGAAAATTTGTCACCTGGGTCATATTGCCCTCCCTATTGTTTTCATGATGCCTTCAATCATTTTTTTCTCCTCCTGTTTTATTTCTTCAAAGTTGGCCCCCTTGGCTTCTTGGAGCCCGTACACAAAAACTGACCTCGCCCTTTCCTCCTCCCACTGAGTCTCCATCTGCGTCCTCTGAGGCATTTTATTTCCTTCCATTGACATGTTCTTGCCTTCATCCCTGTCATATCTGAAACTTCTATTCTCAGTGGACTGTCTTTCCTGTCCAACTGTCCCTTGCTACTGCAGTTGGCTGTTAGAATCTCTGCATATAGCATACCTTCATTGTCCTCGGACCTGTCGTTTGATCTTAGTGTGCTCGTCGTCTTTTCCCTGGCCCCACGTGGGTCTGATAGGGCCTTCGTGTACGGCATGTCTCCGTTGTTGCTTACCGTCCCCTTGTCTGCGCCTGACTTTGAATTTCCTGATGTCACACCTGAATTGTCATTTGTCTCTCTAATCTGTTTCAGGCTTTGCAGTTTCTCTTCTAAGCACTGTATCCTAGCTTCTGCTGCTAAGACCTGTACTTCCCACTTCCTGCACTCTTCAGCTATCCGCTCCTCCATTTTCTTACCAAGCTCTACTATCTTCCTTCCCCACTCTTCCTCCCTTTTTTGGAGCTCTAGCTCCCAGTCTTTCCTCCCTGGTTCGTCCACCAGATCTCTGGGTTTCCGTCCTCTAAGGCCACCCATTTTTTTTTTTTTACTTTTTATTACCACAGACAGAAGGCTAGAGGAGAGAGAGGGTGTGGGGGAGAGAGAGGGTAGAAAGAGGGAGAGAGAGGAGAGAGAAAGGGTAGAAAGAGGGAGAGAGAGGAGAGAGTATGGGGGTGAGGGATAAGACCAAGGGGGAGGGAGAGAAAGGGAGAGAAAGAGAGAGAGAAAGGGGAGAGAAAGGGTATAGAGAGGGAGAAAGAGAGGGAGAGGGAGAGGGAGAGAAAGAGAGAGAGAGGGAGAAAGGAGGGAAAGAGGCTATGAGAGAGAGAAACGCGAGGGAGGGGAAAGGCAAGAGGTCTGTGGGGGAGGCGGTCAAATTCCAAGGATCAGCTGTGTGTACTCACCTAGTTGTCGTTTCAGGGGTCGAGACCCAGCTCCTGGCCCCGAGTGTGTATGTGTGTGCGCGCGTGTGTGTGTGTGTGAGCACGTCAGTTGTTTATATGTCCCAGAAATACAATTCACTTCTGTGTATCCGTAATACTAATGAGATACCATTAACACTGAGAGTAGTTCTAATAATTATAATACTAGCGTGTGTTAACAAGTCATTCTTTCACCCAGTTATGTACTACCTTTTACTACATGTGTGTGTGTGTGTGCGTGTGTCATGCCTTGTAGGGTGTGTGTGTGTGTGGTGTGTGTGTGTGTGTGTGTGTGTGTGTGTGTGTGTGCGTGTGTGTGTGTGTGTGTGTGTGTGTGTGTGTGTGTGCGTGTGTGTGTGTGTGTGTGTGTGTGTTGTGTGTGTGTGTGTGTTTTGTGTCATGCCTTGTAGGGTGTGGTGTGTGTGTGTGTGTGTGTGTGTGTGTGTGTGTGTGTGTGTGTGTGTGCGTGTGTGTGTGTGTGTGTCATGCCTTGTAGGGTGTGTGTGTGTGTGTTGTGTGTGTGTGGTGTGTGTGTGTGTGTGTGTGTGTGTGCGTGTGTGTGTGTGTGTGTGTGTGTGTGTGCGTGTGTGTGTGCGTGTGCGTGTGTGTGTGTGTGTGTGTGTGTGGTGTGTGTGTGTGTGTGTGTGCGCGTGTGTGTGTGTGTGTGTGTGTGTGTGTGTGTGTGTGCGTGTGTGTGTGTGTGTGTGTGCGTGTGTGTGTGTGTGTGTGTGTGTGTGTGTGTGTGTGTGTGTGTGTGTGCGCGTGTGTGTGTGTGTGTGTGTGTGTGTGTGTGTGTGTGTGTGTGTGTGTGGTGTGTGTGTGTGATGCCTTGTAGGTAAAAACTGGTCAATTATCAAGAACTCATTTAAAATTAAGTCCTTCTAAAATTTTCTATTATACGTTTAAAGATTTTTTTTATTTATGTTAATGTAAAAATGAACAATTTTGTACCAAAAAAAATTAAAAAAAATTTACCGACCTTATAAAATTGCAATATAATTTACCTAATTCAACAAATTATTTTAGATAAGTTTACAATAATTTAATAAAAAAAAACCAGTGAAATTGTTTGTTTTTGGGGGTTCCTAATGTTTTTTGCGAAATTACTGCACACAAAATTTTCCTTCCCTTTTGGGCAAGAAAAAGCATTGTTATTTAACCCCAAAATCGATTTTTACCTTTAGGCATTTTCGGGTTGTAAAATTTATTTTGTTTAGGATGCGGGGTTAGGTTAGGGTTTTTTTTATCGTCGCACCCGAAGTTGGGGGGTGCCACAAGTCGCCACCTTCGTCTTAAATCTTCTTCAGGGGGTCTCTGTCTTTACGCTTCCCCGGGGGTCGCGACCCTCCAGGGTTTGGGGTTCGTCTCTTCACCGCGTCCGGGCAATTCGGGGAACTTGATGAGACGGGGACTTCGGCGGGGTTTAGAAGACGTTCCAAATTTATCGAATAAGCGGGGTGGCTGTGGCTGAGTTTGTTTTGTCTTTTATTATCACCCCTTTAGCCCCTCTACTCACCCCAAGGTATACAAAGGTTATTTGCGTCTTCCCAATCCCAGTCTTCGGGTGAAAATTCTGAGACTAACGGATTGAAGTAAACGGAGGTGAAATTGGGCCATTCTTCATGAAGGGGAAGGGGAAGATTCTGGTTTGGTGGTGTCACGTGTGGTGGCCACCACAGAGTCCTCGTGGTGGACTACCTTTTTAAACTGGGGGTTGAGGGGGGGGCTTGAAGGGCCACCTGTACACTGACTTCCTGAGGTTGATCTTACATTGTGGCCGAGACTGTGTTTTCACGGATTGGGGGTTTACTGGCCCTCCGGTGAAGATGTCCCTCTGTACCTTACATACACCCATAACATCCCCCTCGCTGCCCCGCTGTTCAAAATGACATATGCCAACACTACCCTTTTGGGTTTAAGCTGTTACGCAAAACAGCGGGGGGTCCTTCTTGGCGTAGGGCTGGGATCTTAATGGCCTGTGGTTGTGGCGGCATGATCTGGAGGGGGAAACACGCTACTGGATCATTATGACCCACCCCCCCAAAATAGGGGTTGCATCGCATTTATGGGCCCCCGCTAGATGAGTATTTGTCTTTTAATAAGCACAAATGCCAATCCAGACTGGCTTAAAAGCTCTGTCCGCCCGCCCCAAGTTCCCCCTTAAACCTGACACCACCCCCAACCCTTCAACTTCTCTCCTGTCCTGTTTGCCCTTCCCACACTCCGTCAATTTTTATGTGATTGCCACCCCCCGTTGACCCAAAGTCTTAAAATTTTGGAAAAAAAATGAAAAGAATGAAAAATAACCCCGGTTCAAAAAGTGCTTTTGCCTAACTTTTTGTGGGGATTCCATAGTCAACGACCCCGTCGCCGTTCCAGGCCCCCTTGTTTCTTGCCAAATTATTAATCCCTTTTTTTCCCAGATCACAGTTGTACTTTGACAACATACCCAGCTTATCAGGGACTGATATGAAGAACCTACCAAGTACCCTCTTAAAGGATCTAGGAATCTAGTGGTGTTTCCCTTTGTATGAAGGGGAAAGTTTTTTGTTATTAACAAGATTTTGCAGTCTGGGGTGTTCTTCAACAGTAAAGGTTTATAAAGTAGGAATGCTTCCAACATGTACTTTTCTCCTATCAAAAGGGCGTCACAGAGGGGCACTCACCCAAACAAGTAATAATTTATTATATTAGGGCTGTTCCTGCAGTTTTGAAAAAATTTTTCAAAAGCCTGGTTTAAAAAAAACTGTTCTGATGTCAAGTTCGGGGTTTAAGGGAAAAACTCCCCGAAGTCTGTGCCAGATATTCACAGGGGGTGTGGTTACGCTGTGTATTTTTTTGTAAAAAGTTGTGGTTCCCCGTATTTTCTTGGGTATTCAAAAAAACCATTGTTTTAGGAAGACATTTGATCATTAAAAAGGGGAAAGATTAATCTTTTAAAAAAATATATGTGGTGTATGTGTGTATTTGTAGTGTATGCGATTTATTTGTGTTGTGTATATGTCGTGTAGTAAGGGGGAAAATAGTGGAACAAGTGTGAATGAGGTGATTTAAATCACTATAATTATTATAGGGAAAGAGTGCTAAAGCAGGATTGCAAATCACCTGGATTCCCAAAATCTGAAACAATCCAGGGCAACATGGGTTCAGGCAGGTTTCGCTCCTGCCTCTCACAACTACTGGATCACTATGACATGGCCTTGGATGCACTGGAAGAAAATCAGAATGCAGATGTAATATACACAGACTTTGCAAAAGCATTTGACAAATGCGATCATGGCGTAATAGCCCATAAAATACGTGCTAAAGGAATAACTGGGAAAGTGGGAGATGGATCTTCAACTTCCTAACAAATCGAACACAAAGAGTAGTGGTAACAGAGTTAAATCGGAGGCTGCCATAGTGAAGAGCTCTGTTCCACAAGGCACAGCACTCGCCCCCATCTTATTCCTTATCCTCATATCAGACATAAACAGAAAATATACCCCACAGCACCTTTATCATCCTTTGCGGATGATACTGGGATCTGCATGAGGCTGTCATCTGCTGAGGACCGGTTAAACCCTCCAAGAAGATATAAAAGTTTTCCAGTGGGCAACGGTAAACAATATGATGTTCAAATGAAGGACAAATTCCAACTACTCAGTTTGAAAACTGGAGGAGATAATAACTAGAACAGAGTATACTACTGACTCCGGCCATCAATAAGAGCGGACAAATAATGTAAGGGACCGGGGAGTAGTAATGTCTGAGGATCTCACTTTCAAGGATCACCAACAGTGCCACGTTCGCACGTGCAAAGAAAATGATAGGATGGATAATGAGAACTTTCAAAAAAAGAGATGCAAGCCATGATGATCCTTTTCAAATCACTTGTTCTCTCTAGGCTGGAATACTGCTGTACATTAACATCTCCATTCAAAGCAGGTGAAATCGCAGATCTAGAGAGTGTACAGAGATCCTTTACTGCACGTAAAATTTCTGTCAAGCACCTTAACTACTGGGAACGCTTGGAAGCACTTGACTTGTACTCGTTGGAAAAGCAAAGGGGGGAGAGATATATCATAATCTTTCACTTGGAAAATCTTGGAAGGAATGGTCCCAAATCTACACACAGAAATCACTCCCTACGAAAGTAAAAGACTGGGCAGGCGATGCAAAATGCCCCCAATAAAAAGTAGGGCGCCATTGGTTACACTAAGGGAAAACACCATAAGTTCGGGGCCCAAAAACTGTTCAACAGCCTCCCATCAAGCATTAGGGGAATTGCCAATAAACCCGTGGCTGCCTTCAAGAGAGAGAGGACAGATACCTAAAGTCAGTGCCCGGATCAGCCGGGCTGTGGTCGTACGTCGGACTGCGTGCGGCCAGCAGTAACAGCCTGGTTGATCAGGCCCTGATCCATCGGGAGGCCTGGTCATGGGCCGGGCCGCGGGAATCGTTGATCCCCGAAATAACCTCCAGGTAATCGCTAAACCAGTATGGGTCTTGGGGCCTCTTGGCAAATGGGAGGTCTAGGATCCTAGGAAAGTGAGGGTAGCTCAGATTCCTTGGAACTTTAGCCTTTCACTTACCTCAAGGGCTTCATGGGCATGGATTTCCCCTAATGTACTCACCTCGTTTTGTTTGCTGGGGGGTTTGAGGCACTGCCCGTGGCCTGCTTCAAATTACTGCAGTGGTATCACGGATTTCATAACGTACATTCATATTGTATACCTCTTCATGGGAGGTGCCTTGGGGGCCATGAAAAGCTCTTGGGTCTAAGGATCTAGAGTTATCCAACCCTTGTATTGAACCATATTATTCCCCGTCTTTTATTGCTATATGATCTTACAGGTTTAGCGGTTCCTCATAGTGATTTATTTGATGTTGACACTAGGTGAAAACATTATGGTCAAATGACACAAGGTGACACAAGGTGACCATTATTGTCAAGATGACACAAGGTGACACAAGGTGACACATTATTGTCAAGATGACACAAGGTGACACAAGGTGACACATTATGGTCAAGATTACACAAGGGGGACACAAGGTGACACATTATTGTCAAGATGACCCCAAGGTGACACATTATGGTCAAGTGAACAAGTGAACAAGGTGACTTTTTGGTCAAGGTTTTTACAGGGGAACAAGTTTTAAAATTAAAGCAAGGAATGGGGAAAAACTATTAAGGGGTTTTACAAACAAAGGTTTTCAAAAAGGGGGAAACAATAAAGGGCAAGGGGGGAATAGGTTGGGCCCCGTGCAAATTAAATAAAGACAAAGGGGAAAAGGA
>NC_069484.1:26165723-26241789 GCF_026875155.1 Cherax quadricarinatus | reverse complement strand
CCTAATTTCCAGTACCCACTCGAGGAGGTTTTAAGTCAGCTGTCACAGGTCCAGGACTACAAGGAACAGGTGGGACGAGCCCAGTTCCCCAGAACCAAGGGATCCAACCTAGGTCAAAAGGGCAGGGGGCCTTTAAACCATATTACTGTACTTATTGTCATAAACAGGGCCATCTGCAGCCGTATTGCAAGAAGATGCGTAGAGATCAGGCGCTTGCTGGAGTTTCTAAGGTAGATACACCAGGTACCCACACGGTAGCTAATATTGAAGCACCACCTCCGGGTATGTCAGGTAACTCAGCAGGTTTGGACCCTCGGATGAAGGTCTTTACAAGCAAGTCCACCGTGGCCTTACACCAAAATGAAGGTAGGGTAACAGGTGTTATGTCTTTGAGGGACACTGGTAGCACATACACTTTGCTTCGTAGGGGCATACTGCCAGTGTCGAATGACACATACACTGGGTTGGACGTTTTGCTCAAAGGAATTACAGGATGCCCTGTCAAGACTCCAGTGCACAGATTATGGGTGGAGTCTGCATACCAGTGTGGTTACTTAGTTGTAGGTATCACAGAGGATATACCTTGTGCAGGGGTTGACCTACTCTTAGGCAATAATGTCATGGGTTGTCTTGAAAGTGAGGAATCTCTGGTTTGGAGGGACCCAGCCTCACAGAGTTGGGAGGAAAAAGCTAGGGCTACCTTGCCCGAGTTATTTCCGTTGTGTGCAGTAACCAGGAAAATGTCAAAAGATAAGAGGGCAGTCTCTCTCTGTGACTCGTTAGATCCTGGGGATGATTTGGGTTTGGGAAATCTATTCCTCGAGCCTAGCCTGCAGTTGGCTCAGGGTTGTGATGAACCATCCCAGGCAAGACCCTGTTTGCGTGGGGGTCTTGGAACTGGTATAGGGGGGGCGACTCCTACTCGAGAGCAGCTGATTGAGGCCCAGGGGTGTGACGACACACTAAAAGCTATTCGGTCATCTGCTGTTACCGAGGAAGAGGCCTCTCAACTAACTAAATGTTTCTTTTTTGCAGACGGTATTTTAATGCGAAAGACCTTATCGGATGCGACATTTAATGATGGAGCACGGCAGGCACTCTACCAAGTGGTGGTGCCGGAACCATTTAGGTATCAGGTTTTGTGTTTGGCCCACGATGTTCCCATGGGAGGACATTTAGGTGTTAAAAAAGGACTCATGGGCAAACATTTCTAAAACATTTTCACTGGCCCAGGTATGGGAATCAGTGAGTAATGTATGCTGAGTATCATGCCCAGTTTGCCAAGGGTGGAAAACCTTAATCAGGGAATTAAACCTGCCCCTCTTAACCCTATTACGTTAGCCGGAAGAACCTTTTAGCAGGCTGGTGGTGGATTGTGTAGGGCCGCTAACCCAGGACAAGATGGGAAAACCAATACTTACTTACTATTATTTGGTCCTCTACCAGGTTCCGGGAGGCCATTCCACTACATAAGATTACAACAGTGTGGTCTTGTGAGCATTGGTAAATTTTTTGGCAGGTCGGGATTTCAAGGAAATTCAAACAGATAGGGGTGTCAAATTTTATACATCGTAAACATTTTCGCTTGGTTTTGGGGGTGTTTAATATTAAAATCGACGACCTCTCCCGCCCTATCACCCGGAGTAAGGGGTGGTGGAGCGGTTTCTCCAGTTCTCAAAACTATGCTGCGGGCCTTATTGTGCCCAGTACTAGATGGATGGGATGAGGGTATTCCCCCTCCTTTTATTTGCCGTGCAGGACAGCACTCAGGATTCATTACGCTATAGTCTCTTTGAACTGATCTATTGTCACAGGTACGGGGAACCACTGACGATTTTGAGGGATTTACTGCTTGGTGCAAGATTGTAGCGCCCCAACGGAGGATTTCTCGCTTTCAGAGACTATTTTCTGGATCACATGAAGCATATGGCGGCTGTGAACCTGCACTCAGCAAAACCAAGATGAAAAACAATTTTGAGCGCAAGGCGTGCTCGTACCTTTTGAAGTGGGAGGGGAGGTGCTAGCATTGGAGCCACGGTGCCTGGTAATGCCTTAAAAGCAAAGTTCAGTGGACCGTTCAAGCGTAGTGGAAAAGGTCACAAATCTCAAAATTACAAAATTCACACACTGGCGACGGAAAGTCTGAACGGGTGGTACATTATAAACAGGCTGAAAGGTACCACCTAAGAGGTGTGTGGCATTGTGTTAAATTTAGTTGCGTGACCCTTAGGGTGTGAACATTTGATGCAATGGGGGCCACAGATGTCACCTTAGTTACAGGGCATTGTTAAAAGATCCTTCACAATGTATGTTAGTCTTAGTAAGGAAAGGTTGTGAGATGGTTCAAGCTTCTCTGGATTTTTGAGATTGTGTTTGGGATATCCCTCGTGTAAGCAAGCTAAAGCCCATGATCATAGATGTAAGGGAGAAGCTGAACAATTCGGCAGCGTCCTTACAGAAATGAACCCACAAAAGAGAAAAAGTATGGGAGAAGGAGGTGAAATTTTTTAATTGTACAATGATTTAAATAAATACCAAGCGAGAGTGAGTGGGCATCCCACGGTCTGATGTTTCCCAAACCAGTGGCACATGAGGATGTCACACTGACTACCGTATGGTTATAATTTAATATGGCTGATAGTTTTCTCTTCTAGGATGGATGATGTCATTGATGCAGGGGGGGAGCTTAAATTGTAAGTAAGTTAGACCTGTTTGAAGGCGTTATTACAGATACCTTAACCCCACGTGCCAGTGACAATCTCTGCTTTTTGTAATCGCAGATGGGCTTTTACAGTACAAAGTTCTCCCTTTGGCTTCGTAAGGCACCCTCCTGTTTTTCAACGCAGAATGCAGGAGGTTATACGTGGCCTTAAAGGGCGTGAGGGTGTTATATTTGATGACCTGATTATTTTTAGCGACTCTTGGTCAGGAGCATGTAAGGCAGCTTAGCTTAGAGTGCTTTTCTCTAGGCTCGTGTGTGCGCAGGCTCACAGTTAATTTGGCAAGAGTGTTTTCGGGCACGCCCAGTGTACTTTTCTAGGACATGTGTTATTGGCCAGGGGAGGTGGCCCAGTGAATGCCAAGGTGGAGGCTATAGACATTATTCCTGTACCAAAGACCGGAGGAAGGTTATGCGTTTTGTGGGCATGGTGACGTTTATAGAAAGTTCTGTCCCAAATTTGTCAAAGGTGATCTCCCCACTCACTGACCTGACTAGCCCCAAGTGTACTTTGTGTGGGATATGAAGTGTCAGAGGGCATTTGAACATGTAAAAGCTTTGCTACAAGTGCTCCGGTGTGGCTAGTCCTAATTTCACATTGCCATTTTCTCTACAAGTAGATGCCAGTGATACTGGTGTTGGGGCTGTGTTACTGCAAGATGTAGCGGGACGATTATTGCCAGTCAGCTACTTTTCGGCAAAACTGAAGAACACCAGCAGAACTATGCCACCATGAAAAGGGGCTCTTCTTTAGTGTTAGAAAGTGCAACATTTTGAGGTGTATATAACATCATCAGTTTACCCTATAACGGTGTACAGTGACCATAATCCTTTACGTTTCCTTCACTTAATGAGGAATCACAATCAGAGACTTACGAGGTGGGCCTTGTTTCTCCAACCTCTTAATCTGGTGATTCATTATGTGAAGGAAGCGGAGAATGTGGTTGCTGATGCCTTGTCTCGTGTTTAAAGTTGCACAATGTAGTGTATAGATCACTTATCTATTCTTATTTTGCAGTGATTTGCGGTAGACGGTAGATGGAACTCTGGACCACCCAAAGGAGAAGGGCAGGTTGGCTGGAGCTGGAGGTATCAGGATTCCCTAGTGCTGTGTATTTAGGGGGGTAGTCACATCAAAGGCCATGCCTAGGTAAGGTTGCTACGTTTTTTAGGTGTTGGCTGGAATGCCCACCTCTGTTTATGTTGGTATAGGACTGTTGGACCTAACGTTTTAGTGAATGTGGGGCTGGCGGTGTGCCCTCCACTGTTTGGGTCATGTCTTTTGATCGAGGTGTTTTGGTTCTCCAGGACTCTTTTTCAAATTTTTCCTTTTGGATCACCACTGGGGTGACTCCAGGGGGCCTTGGAATGACGTTGTAGGTTGCGGCCTGGGAGGTCCAACTTTTGGGGGGTCTTCAGTGATGACTCCAGGGTTTTACGGCCGCAGTCCCACCAACAAGATTTTTTGTGCCTATCCACCCGTTGTTTTTGGGGGCCTGATATTTTCCCCTCTTCTGTGCTCTCCTGATTCTCGCAGAGGTGTGTCATGGGGAACCAGTTTTGTTTACTAAAGATTGCTGTAGATGAGGGGTGATAATGTGATGTTGTTTTCTCCATAGAATTTAACATGTAACATATGTTTTTCTTTTCTTTGAACTTTGGAAAATGTACTTTCTGTTTAAAAGTTTTTTTTTGGTCGGCACCTACAGTTTGGTCTGCCCTTCCCAACATACTGAACTTTGGTGTTACTTCATAAAACGGCATTCTCAGGGGCAATTTTGTACAAAGTTTACTTGCTTGTTTATAAGTTTGCTTGATGTAATTTAGGTAAAATGCATCAACGGCAGTGCCTGGCCAGCGCTGTGTTGTAATCGTGCATTTTCCTAAAACTGCTGTCTAAGAGTGTGACTGTGAGCTCGTTGGGCATGGAACTTGATCACTTTTATGTTCAACGAGTTTCATATGTCTGCAATCTAGTACCTCAGTTTGTAAATATTGCATATTTGTAGTACCAAAAGACCGTGACTGTATGGTGGTCATTCCCCAGTTATCATTTTCCCAGTTGCCTCAGACCTTAACGTGGGGCTTATTTTCTTTTTTTTTTCTTTTGCCTAGCGGTGTCCATAGGGACCCCGCTAGCAGAGTGAGGCCCTATGTCTGGGGGTGGGGGTGTTATGCGGGTTCTGCATGACATCATAATGTACATATAGTGGAGAAGTGTGCCATAATAATTGATTTATAGTTGTAAAGAATAATTTTATAATTTAAAATTTGTGCATTTGGGGGTACTGTAAAGTATCTAACTGTAATTATAAAGAAATTATGTGAATGATTTATTTTCCAAGGATGTTTGGGTACGTGGAGTAAGGTGGGTTTGAGGGAGTCAGTGGGGTTAGCAGGGTTGTGTAGAGGTGGGTCGGAGATGCTGTGTATTTAAGATAATTTTGTAGTTGTACAGTCATTTTGTTTATCCAACTAAACCCTTAGGCTCGCATATGGCTTACCTGTATGATCACCCGGCTCGACATGGTCAGGGTGCTGTGGGATAAGTGAAGAAATAAGAAATGAGGTTTTGTAGTGTAATGCGGCCTGACGCTGACGAAGCCTAGTGGTTTTTGGTGGCTGAACCTCCAGCCAGCTGTTGTGTGTACCCTCATTTGGGCGTTTAGAATTAAGGTTTTTCTGTTATGTTATGTTATGGTGACTAAATAGATATATTTTCCTAATTGGGATTTTTGCCTAACCCTCTGTTACCCAACCCCTTGAAGTACACATACCAGTTTAGCGCTTTCTGTTTTGACTGGGATAGCCCTGGGTGGCCGGTTTGGGCTTGAGATGTGTGTAACTTTTACCTTTGCCCTTAGACCAGGCTCAAGCCCCCAGCTATCCCACATGTTTGCGTAACACTTGCCTAATCCAACGATCATTGCTAAAATCTGCCCTAACTTGCCATTCACCTGTACTCTCACTTGCACGCTGTCATACAAAGTCTGAGCCCACCAAACAATCTCGTTCCCAAACCCCTGCCACCTCATAAAAATCCACAGTGCCTGGCATTCTACATTATCATAAGCTGCCATCCAATCTAAAATCACTATACCTCTCCCTACATCTCCCTCTTGATGTGCGTCAATAAAATCACTAATTATGCCCTGTCCAGCTCTCATAGATTGACCAGGCACTCCAAACTGCCCTACGTCGCCCACCAGTCTAAAACCTCAATTATATTCCCTAAAATTTTTGCACTGATTTTATAATCTGCGCACATTAACGTAATGGCTCTATAATCCTTAACGGCGACACACTCAGCCTTTTTCGGCACGAAAACTACTATACCCGTACACTGCAGGTTACCTAAAACCCCACTATCTTTCATTGCGTTAAATAAATGAACTAAAAAGTGTTTAAGTACATCCCAAAACACTAAATAGAAGTACTTGGAATGCCATTGATCCCCTGAGATTTATTAACCGTCATACTACTAATAGCCCTCCAAATTTCTGACTCACTAATTGCACCATTCAAAACAAGATGCTCTTCATCACCAAGATTACATGGAATCCTCCTCCCAGTATCATGCAATGCAGCCATACTTACACCAACACTTTGCACGGACTCGCTGTAATACCAATCAACATAGTCACTCATGCTCTCCGTATTTGTAAGAACTTGTCCACCATCGTATCCTCCCAGATAGTCTCGAACAGTAAGGTTCATGGCATTCATAATTTGCCTCCGCCGACCTTGCTCTCTCAAAACATACGCTAATCTGCTAATCCACTAGCTACTCTTGCACCATGAATCACCTGATTTTATAACTCACAAATAGACAGTTTTAGATTCTGCATAGTTACCATTGGATATACTGCTCGCGGTACATAACATTCACTTAATTGAGCCTGCAAGTAATCAACCCGTAATGGCAACGATGTATTTCCTTCCCTATGCTAATAAAGAAATCCCTAACCTTACTCTTGCCGACCCCATCCCACCACTCGACTGTATCTCCTGAAAGTATATCTGCACCTAACATACTATCCCAATGACGTGCAAACAACACCCTCACGTCCGTCTGTGCCAATAAACCCACACTCATTTTCCCAAATCCCGATATCGGCACGGCATCCCCTCCCATGTGACATCCACCAAAACCACAGAATGATCCATGAAACTAATCACCAAAGTCCAAGCATTACATACAACCACTCGTCTGGACACACACATCCTATCAAGCCTAACGGCGTATCTTCCCTCACAAAAGTATGCCCCACCCCACCAACAATATCTTGACCCACATCAATCACTCCGACTACCGCAACAGGATAAAAACCACTGCCTCTCGGCTGGACATCCTTTCTATGCGTAACACAATTTCAATTTTCACCCTCCCCTACCCCAAGATCGTTATCTCGGGGAGGGACTGGAGATGATAAACTAGACTCTCCTGGAAAAAACCCATCTTCACTCGGACATCCCGTTCAGCCGGACCGTATACGCCAATGAATCCCACCCTTACCCCACCCCACCACCCATCTGCTCTTACAGCATAGCCATCGCCCTCAGCTTCACACCGCAAAACTATGAATGGACTGGATACCTTAAGGAGGAACACAACTTCTCCTTTTAAAGGGGAAGAACATGCTCCAAACACCTCATACCCTGCAATACTCACTAACATATCAGAAGTGTGGTGCTACAACTAAGTGGTATCAGGAGATACCAGAACATAGGATGATTACCACCTCCCAGGATAACCTACAACATTTCTTCAAACATCTGAAGACCATCTTGGACTTTACATACTCCTGTCATAACATCTTACCAGAACCACAACGGCCTATTTTTATTCTTATTTAATTTAAATTAAAAGGCATGAAAAACTATATTTTCATTATTAATCTTAGTCTTATTTATGTATTTATTTTTCCATTTATTCTTTTATCGGGTGGTAGGCATTCCCCTGACAAACTGAAGCCCACTAAGACGATCAGCATCAAAGTTTCAACGCTGGTGTACTGTTAACAGGAATCTTGTAACTATTAGTATTTATAGCTGTCCTCTGCTAATTTCATACAGACTATCCCCGATTTTGATTTCCATGAGATAACTTGACAGAACTTCTTCCCATCGCTTGAGACAAACCTGAACACGAGTGTGTCCTATTTAAAAAAAGTTTCGACTGCTATTTAAGTTTGGAGGGATAATTTTTCCAAAGTTTTCTTTTTCATTTAACTTAAATATGCCTCAACTGAACGGCTTAGTTTTAATGGTTGATGCATTTTATACACTCGATGGTAACCAATTAGATTTAGGCTACGTAGATGAGTATTTGCCGTGTTAGTAATACAGTCTGGCTTCAAACTTTCAATGCTGATATTTAAATCCCTTGGAAACTTATGCTGCATTCAGTACCATTCCTTTTGTGTGCTTTGACTTAGAAGGGGCTGGACATATGACATGCTGGGTATACCTTACTCGGATCGAGAAGAGACCGAAACTCGTCGATTTCATGTACCATTCCTACTATGACACACCTTAATGCCGCCTGACGTATGTCCTTAGAACTTGTCATCCAGTTCATCCACCATTAACAATGTTTTCCTCGGTGGTAATACAAAAGTCATTTAGAGAAAGAGAAACTAAACTAAATTTGTAACTAACCTACAAATTGGAGCTGTAACTAGACCATCATCAAGTCATGAGTAACTTAGTATAGTTCAGAAAGGACCAAAATTTTGTTTACCTTCAACTTTAGTTGTCGTGTTACTTGTGAATACTTTCGGCTGTGGCGGTGTGACTACTCGATGTACAAGGATAATAAACCACGGTACGGGTGGGGTTCCAACCCATGGCGAGTGAGTGTGCAATCATGTTATTACGATTTTGTGAGTAATGATATAAGCATAATGCTGACTGGTATAGGTATGATGACACAATATGCAGAATAAAGGATTTTATTAGGTGTCCCCTGAAAGGGAATACCTATGATGATTGCCAGAATTTTTTCCATTTTGAATGGCTGCTAATTTTCATGGTTAATTATTGTTTCTTACTATAATTGCTATTTTATTGCTGCCAGTCTGTAAATTTTATACATTCAAACAGTGTTGCAGTATTCTTGCAATGACATGTAGGTACCATTCTGTTAATTTTATTATAAAAAAAATATTTTTTATGCATGTGTGAAATATCCTGCGAATACTTCTATTAAAGTGGCTTTAAAAAGTGAGATTTTCTGGCTTACACACTAGCCTGGAGTTTAAGGACTCTCTTGCTATGGTTCAAATCCCATCCATTCTGTAGGTTGCAAGATTTTGTATTTTATGTAGAGTGGTTGTAAATTTCTCATTTTCTTATACAGGTCCTCAATCACAAATCCGGCATCATTGAGACCTGTAGTGTGCCGGATTACTGAGTTTGCCGAATTACAGAGTGGTTAAGTTAGAATACACTTAATAAAATTAACCAACTTGGCTTACACAGTTCATTGAACATCGGCAAAAATCGAACATTTCCGCTACATTGAGCTCAATTTCAAGGTACTTTTCGTCATGAAAGCAATCAAAATCATGTCTATTTCTGTAATATATCTTCCATTATATCAAATGAGTCCAAAAAAATGATAATACAACCATAAAAACCATACGAAAATATACTGCAAAGAGGCGGCTAATGGCTGAAAAGTGAACTCCTTTATTTATCGTCCGTCATTTTAATTTTTGTTGTACGTTAAGAAGCATCTCTCCATCATACATTGCCAAGTTTCAATGAGATAGCCCAACAAACAACAGAGAAAAATTTTTTTTACCAAAAATCATATATGGCAAGCCCAAGCCAGGTACTGGAAATAAGTCACTTTGTCTGACTTTTCTGGGTTATCCCAGGTTCTCTATACATACACTGCTATGTATGATAATCTATGTAACTGTATTTGTGTATACCTGAATAAACTTATTTACTTCTAGTCTGTCAACTGAGTACAAGAAACCGCCCATTCACTTATTTCAACTACCCAATAAAGTGGTCAGAAATTGGCAATTTGGCCGATTTCACACAAATTTCATCAGATGCCAATTTCAAAATAGGATCCAGAATAAACACTGTAGACATTCCTGGCATTAAAATAACATTTTCTCTGTTCATTAGTCACGGCTACACCCCCCTCTTATATTACTCTTGCTTACCATTTGGAATTTTTATTCACACAAAAAAAAAAATAGAAGATTTACTGTTATGCAGACTACTGCATTATTGTAATAATTGTATAAATAATGTCAATCCATTCTTGACTCCGTACTGGAATTTGGACTGGCAGGTGGACAGGTATTGGACAGTGACATCATTTGTTTACTCTTGAGCTTCGCTAAAGAATAGAACATTTTCGCTACTCTGTGCGCAATTTCAAGGTACTTTTCGTTATGAAAGCAATCAAAATCATATCTTTTTCTGTAATATATCTTTCATTCTATCAAATGAGACCGAAAAAAATGAGAATATAACCATAAAACCATAAAAATTTTATCCCGCTAAGCGGCCGCTAATGGCTGAGAAGTGAAACCTGCTATTTATGGTCTGATTTCTTTCATTTTCGGTGTACGTGAAGAAGTATCTTTCCATCATATATTACCCAAGTTTGAATAAGATAACCCAACAACAACTGAGAAAATAATAATAATAATATAATAATAATAGTAATAATAATAATAATAAAAATAATAAAAATTTAAAAAATAATAATAATAATAATAATAATAATAATAATATCTTTATTCTATTGTCATTGGAGAAGTGGAAAAGAATCTTTCCTCTGTAAGCCATGCATGTCGTATGAGGTGACTAAAATGCCGGGAGCAATGGGCTAGTAACCCCTTCTCCTGTAGACATTTACTAAAAAAAGAGAGAAGAAAAATTTATAAACTGGGATGCTTGAATGTGGCGGGGTTTGTAGTGTGGATGACAAGAAACAGATGATTGCTGATGTTATGAATGAAAGAAGTTGGATGTCCTGGCCCTAAGCAAAACAAAGCTGAGGGGGTAGGGGGAGTTTCGGTGGGGGGAAATAAATGGGATTAAATCGGGGAGTATCTGAGAGGGGTTGAAACAAAGGAAGGGGTAGCAGTAATGTTGAAGGATCGGGTTTTGGAAGGAGAAAAGAGAATATGAATGTGTAAATTCAAGAATTATGTGGATTAAAGTAAAGGTTGGATGCGAAAAGTGGGTCATAAATAAGCGTGTACGCACCTGGAGAAGAGGGGGAATGTAGAGGAGAGAGAGATTTTGGAGATGTTAAGGGGAATGCATAAGAGCCTTTGAACAAGTGAGAGAGTAATTGGGGTTTAGAGGACTGAATGCTAAAGTAGGAGAAACTTTTAGAGAGGGTTGTGGTAGGTAAGTTTGGGGTTGCCAGGTGTAAATGAAAATGGGAGCCCTTTGATTGAACTTTGTATACAAAGGGGTTCAGTTATAGGTAATACATATTTTAAGAAAAAGAGGATAAATAAACAATAAAGATATGATGTAGGGCGAAATGGGCAGTAGTTTGTTGGATTATGTTTTGGTAGATAAAAGACTGTTGGTACATTCAGGATGTACAGGGTTTATAGAGGGGGCCACAGATATATCAGATCACTTTCTAGTTGTAGCTGCATTCAGACTAAAAGGTAGATGGGATACAGGGAGAATAGAAGCATTAGGGAAGAGAGAGGTGAAGGTTTATAAACTAAAAGAGGAGGCAGTTTGGGTAAGATATAAACAGCTATTGGAGGATAGATGGGCTAATGAGAGCACAGGCAATGGGGTCGAAGAGGTATGGGGTAGGTTTAAAAATCTACTGTTGGAGTGTTCAGCAGAAGTTTGGGGTTTTACAGGAAGGTGGGTGCGGGAGGGAAGAGGAGCGATTGGTGGTGATGTGTAAAGGAGTGTAAGGGAGAAAAAGTTAGCTTTATGAGATGTTTTTAAAAAGGGAAAGGGAAGCGATGCAAGGAGGGAAGAGTATATGGGAGAAATAAAGAGAGGTTAAGAGAGTGGTGATAAGCAATGTAAAAAGAGAGCAAATGAGATAGTGGGTGAGATGTTTCAAAAAATTTTGTTGAAAAATAAGAAAAAGTTTTGGAGTGAGATGAACAAGTTAAGGAAGCCTAGAGAACAAATGGATTTGTTAGAAAAAAATAGGGAAGGAGAGTTATTAAATGGAGAGTTAGAGGTATTGGGAAGACGGAGGGAATATTTTGAGGAATTGTTAAATGTTGATGAAGATAGGGAAGTGTGATTTCGTGTATTGGGCAAGGAGGAATAACATCTTGTAGGAGTGGAAGAAGAGCCGTTGTGAGTGTGGGGGAAGTTCGTAAGGCAGTAGGAAAAATGAAAGGGGTAAGGCAGCCGGGATTGATGGGATAAAGATAGAAATGTTAAAAGCAGGTGGGGATTTTAGTTTTGGAAGGGGTTTGGGTGCAATTTTTTAAATAATTGTATGGAAGAAGGTAAGGTACCTGGGGATTGGCAGAGAGCATGCATAGTTCCTTTGTATAAAGCCAAAGGGGACAAAAGGAGTTCAAAAATTATAGGGGGATAAGTTGTTGAGCATACCTGGTAAAGTGTTATGGTAGAGTTATTATTGAAAGAATTAAGTAGAAGCGGGAATAGGATAGCTGATGAACAAGGAGGCTTTAGGAAAGGTAGGGGGTGTGGGGGCCCAGGTGTTTACAGTGAAACACATAATTGTGAACAGTATTTAGATAAGGCTAAAGAGGTCTTTGTGGCATTTATGGATTTGGAAAAGGCGTATGACAGGATGCATAGGAGGGAAATGTGGCAGATGTTGCAGGTGTATGGTGTATGAGGTAGGTTACTGAAAGCAGTGAAGAGTTTTTTACGAGGATAGTGAGGCTCAAGTTAGAGTATGTAGGAAAGAGGGAATTTTTTCCCAGTAAAAGTAGGCCTTAGACAAGGATGTGTGTTTGTCACCGTGGTTGTTTAATATATTTACAGATGGGGTTGTAAGAAAAGTAAATGCGAGGGTCTTGGCAAGAGGGTGGAGTTAAAAGAAAAAAGGATCACACATAAGTGGGAGTTGCACAGTTGCTCTTTGCTGATAACACTGTGCTTTGTGAGATTCTGAAGAGAAGTTGAGAGATTGGTGGTGAATTTGGTAGGGTATGCAAAAGAAGAAAATTAAAAAGTGAATACGGGAAAAGGGAGAAAGGTTATGAGGATAACAAAAAAGATTAGGTGATGAAAGATTGGTTTATCAGATTGGAGGGAGGAGTATGGAGGAGGTGAATGTATTCAGATATTTGGGAGTGGACGTGTCAGCGGATGGGTCTATGAAAGATGAGGTGAATTGAATTGATGAGGGGAAAAGGGTGAGTGGTGCACTTAGGAGTCTGTGGAGGCAAAGAGGGGATTATATGAGAGTATAGTTTTACCAATGCTCTTATATGGGTGTGAAGCATGGGTGATGAATGTTGAAACGAGGAGAGGCTGGAGGCAGTGGAGATGTCATGTCTGAGGGCATATGTGGTGTGAATTTTAATGCAGAGAATTCGTAGTTTGGAAGTTAGGAGGAGGTGCGGGATTACCAAAACTGTTGTCCAGAGGGCTGAGGAAGGGTTTTTGAAGTGGTTCGGACATGTAGGGAGAATGGAGCGAAACAGAATGACTTCAAGAGTGTATCAGTCTGTAGTGGAAGGAAGGCGGGGTAGGGGTTTTGTGTGCGAGGGGCTTGGACTTCCAGCAGGCATGCGTGAGCGTGTTTGACAGGAGTGAATGTAGACAAATGGTTTTTAATACTTGACGTGCTGTTGGAGTGTGAGCAAAGTAACATTTATGAAGGGATTCAGGGAAACCGGCAGGCCGGACTTGAGTCCTGGAGATGGGAAGTACAGTGCCTGCACTCTGGAGGAGGGGTGTTAATGTTGCAGTTTAAAAACTGTAGAGTAAAGCTCCCTTCTGGCAAGACAGTGATGGAGTGAATGATGGTGAAAGTTTTTCTTTTTCGGGCCACCCTGCCTTGGTGGGAATCGGCCAGTGTGATAATAAAATAAAATAAATATCTTTATTTACTACATGTACAAGTACAAGGTATACAGACATAGCTGACATCAGTGACATACTACTGTACAGAAAGGCACTTGTTATGCTGAGTGTTTCAAGAAAATTAGGTCAGTGTCCCAGGATAACACCCACACTAGTCGGCTAACACCCAGTCACCCATTTACTGATGGGTAAACATAGACAACAGGTGTAAAGTAACACGTCTAATGTTTCTACTCAGGCTGGGAATCGAATATTTACCAAAAATCATGTATGGCTAACCCAAGCCAGGTACTAGAAATAAGTCACGTTGACTTTTTTGGGGTTATCCTAGGTTCTCTGCACGTATTCTGCTATGTGTGATAATCTATATAGAGAAAATAACGTCATTGTTTCATGTTTATGGTGGAATACGAGTGTATATCATAGTTAGCCCTGTGCTGTACTCCGTTTTCTCTAATATAAGCCACCAAGACAAGGATAGGAGAATGGTATTTGTTTACCATATCCTCTTCATATCTTTGTCGAACTGCTCGGTGTTATGCCAAATATTATTCATTCTGGAGTATTTAACATGTTTTATGTTATTTATATTGTTTCTTATGTCATATTAGATCAGTTATGATAGGCAAATAAGCTGTAGTGTTGATATTAGCGTAATAATAAAGCATATTCTCCTGCTTCATGAGACAGCTCATGACAACCGACAGTGGCTTCAAAGCCACCTTATCTTTAATGGATAATGTATTTTTAGGTGCTTTACATAATGAGAAGCTAAAAGTAAGCAGGTTAAAACAATAAATGGAGAAAAAGAAATTGGAATGACTTATGCAACAAGTAGCACCACCAAACAGTACCAGCAGGTTGGTGTGGCGACCCTGGAAATTTGAAATTATGCTAGCTAAAATTAGTGCCGAATAACTGATTGCCGGATTTGTGATGGCGGATCTTTAAAACTTATGGACAGAGTCAATAAGTAAATGAACAGAGGGAAAAGAACTATGTACACACTCGGTTCAGCCAATCTGAAAAGTGGTTTTCAGAGCCAGAAATATATAAAACTTTAAACTTATAGGGCTGAATAGCCAGAGCCTATCTCAAGAGTTTGCTATTTGGCCCTCTAAAGTTCTCCAAGTACATCAGTGGCTTGTGATCTGTTTCAAGCACAAAGGGTTTTCCATATAGGTAGTATTTGAATCTACTTATACCCCATACTAATGCAGGTAACATTCTTTTTCCACAGTGGAGTATCTTTCTTCTCTAGGCAGGATCTTCTTACTGGCGAAAGATACTGGTAAAGGAGTCTCCCGATAATACTGAAGGAGTACAGCCCCGAGTCCAGAATGGGAGGCATCTGTTCGGAGACAAAATATTTTATTAATATCAGGTAATTTTAGGACAGGGATGTTGGAAAATATCCTTTTAATTTCTTCGAAGCTTTGGATGGCTTCCTCAGAACAACTAAGAGGTTCCTTGACACCCTTTTTCAAATAGTCTGTAAGAACTGAAGTCAAACTCCTTAAATTTGGTACAAAACTTCTGTAGAAGTTTACAGATCCAGGGAAACTTCTTAATAACTTTTTGGTAGCAGGGGGAATGTACTTTCTAATACAGCTTTAGTCTTATTAGGAAGAGGTGATAAGTTGTTGTCAGAGATAATGAACCCGAGGTATTGTACCTTAGGATAGCCAAGAAAGCACTTCTGTGGTTTTTTCAAAACAAGCGACAGTGTAGTTAGATGGTCTTCCCAGACATGTGTCATGATATAAATATTATCAAAATACACTGAGACATTCTTGAGATCAGTAAGAACTATTCTCATGAGCCTAATATACGTGGCACACGCAGTAACCAAGCCGAAAGGCATTGTGCGATATTGCATTAGTCCTCTATAAGTAGGGAAAGCAGTGTATGGTTTTGAGTCTGGGTGTAATGGTACTTGATGGTATGCTTGTGAAATATCTAACTCCGAGAAGAATTTACAGTCATGGAATTTATAAAAGTCATGATCGATTACTGGCATGGGTTCTGCATCCCATTTAGTGATAGTATTTAAATAACGAAAATCTTGTGCTAGTCTGTAAGAATTGCCTTGTTTCTTAACCATAACAACTGGCGAACAGAAAGCTGATTTCGAAGGTTCTGTGATATTTAAGTTTAATAGTTTGTCAACTTCATTATCAAATGTTTTCCGTAAGTGAACGGGAACAGGG
Organism: Cherax quadricarinatus; assembly: GCF_026875155.1. Taxonomy (NCBI): domain Eukaryota; kingdom Metazoa; phylum Arthropoda; class Malacostraca; order Decapoda; family Parastacidae; genus Cherax; species Cherax quadricarinatus. The sequence continues at coordinate 26,225,826 of NC_069484.1, read as the reverse complement.
TAGATTTTCCGCCTTACTGGTTCATGATCTGACAATTCAATCTTGTGTACAACAGTTGTGGTAAGTCCTGGGATCTCTGTGAATACGTCAGAAAATGTATTGACTAAGGTACTTACTTGAGACCTTTGTTTATTTGATAGTTCGTTGTTGATGTTGACATCTGACTTCTTCGGTGAAGGATCATCCGTTAGGATATCCAGTAGTTCCTTCGATTCTGTAAGAGACTCATCTATAATACAAACTTTACACTCGTACGAATCACCACTTGTAACTACGCTGTAAGAATTAGTATCTTCGTCAAAGGAGTTTAAACAAAGATTAACTTCTCTACGATGGTACCGTTTCAAAATACTGACGTGATACATTCTTTCTTTACCCTTGACATCTAAGATATAATCTACCTTATTACAGACCTTCACTACTTTATACGGTCAGCGCCAGGTAATTAGCAATTTGTTGGATTTGTCAGGTAGAAGAACTAAAACTTCATCACTAATATTAAAATTACGCTTGGAGCTTTTATGGTCAAAATAGGTCTCTTAAGTTTCCATAGACATCTCTATGTTTTCAACGACCAAATCGGCGGTTTCTTCTAATCTTTCCCTCAGATCTAAAAGAAACTGATAGCTGTTTTGAACCTCAGGTTTAATATCTTTGGACCAAAGTTCATTCAAAATAGATAGTGGCCCACGAGTTTGTCTCCCATAAAGCAATTCAAAAGGGAAATAACCAAGGGAATCACTTGGAATCTCGCGCTTTGCGAAAATAGCACATGGTAGACATCTATGCCAGTCCGTTGGTTTAAGAATACATAGTTTCTTTAACATTGACTTTAGGATGGCATGTTGTCGCTCCACTCTTCCGTTACACATTGGATGGTAAGGTGTAGTAAAAAGAGGTTTAACACCCACAAGTTGATAAACCTGTTCCATTAATTCTGAAGTGAATTGTGCCCCTTGATCAGACAGAATTTCACGAGGTATGCCTACACGTGAAAAAATAGAAAATAAGGCTTCTGCGACTTCTATGGACGTAATGGATTTTAAGGGTACCGCCTCTGGGAAGCTGGACGCATAGTCAATCATAGTTAAAATATATTTATGTCCTCCTGATGAACGAGGTGTGATAGGACCAACTATATCTACTGCAACCCTTGCAAAAGGGACTGAGAAAATTGGCATGTTTACCATAGGAACTGGTTTAGAAAGACACGTAAGCAAACACTATAACATATTTATTAGAAAACGTTTCGGTCCTGGGACCTTGATCACTTCTAACATGTTAGAAGTGATCAAGGTCCCAGGACCGAAACGTTTTCTAATAAATATGTTATAGTGTTTGCTTACGTGTCTTTCTAAACCAACTTGTCGGTATTTATTACCAAGGTTTATACCACCATAGGAACTCTCCTAGTTCTACCCTTTTCTGTGGAAAGCTGACATACGTGACATGATCTACAGTACTTATAGATGTCGGAGGACATACTAGGCCAGAAATATAGGTCCTTGATCTTATTATAGGTTTTCCTATGTGAAAAATGGCCAGAGACTGGTAGGTCATAAGAAATCTTTAAAATAGTTTCCCGGCAATCCCGCGGAATGACTAACAGACTTCGACCAATGTCATTAGGTTTGTCCGCAGACACTATGGTCTTGTACAAAAGATCATGTTTGAACTCAAACTTATAAGAAATTTTTTTCTCTGTATCACGTTGCCATTTAAAGCTAGCTTCCGAGTTTCCTCTAAGGAAGGACAAGTCTTTTGAAGACCATCTAAATCTATGTGAGACAGCTCATTTGGTTTTCCTTTGGAAAGAACTAATGGGTGGATAGGTTTTACCTTAGACTGAGCTCTGGTAAGGACGTTAATCGTGTCCTGTTGTTGAAAAGATTGTGCCACACTTAGTTTTCCACTGGTGTCTGCGTTGTCCAGTTTTAGTGACTGACTTACTAAAGGTGTTACCAGAGTTTCGTAACTATCAGCTCTCTGATTTAAGTTATCCAACTGAATCTCTTCTGAAGCTATCTGTGAAGAAACAGAAGTATTAGGTTCCAACCCTTCCTTGGAAACTCCTAATTCCAAAAAGTCGTTTTCAGATGGGAAAGTAGCCCCTTGTATGTTCCCAACCAAAACAGAACACGAGGTTATCGGGGCAACTACGGCAACTACCCATCCTGAGAACCATTTGGACCTTATGAAACATCTGACTGTTGGAAAAGAATCGCTTCTTTCTAAATAGTCAGTTAATTTAGTGGACTTACAACGTGATGAATCTAGGTTAGGGAAAAGCTTACTTGAGATAACAATACAGGAACATCCAGTGTCTCTAAGAATGGTTGACACACTCATGCCATTGACTGTACGTTCACTAAAAGGTGCATTTATGTTAGATTCAGTGAAACAACGATATTTTCATCTTTTTTCTTAGGACAGTCGGGCAGTCTATGACCCCATTCATTACAGTTGAAACACTTTACTGTGAAGGCCGTGGAATTCTTCGGTACGGAGGGTTTGGATCCCTCAGATTGCTTAGGCACAACAGGCTTATATCTGATACGCTCTTTAGGGTAGTTATTATGAGCACACGCATATATATCATCAACTTGTGCCATTTCCGCAGCCGTATGAATGTTTCTTTCTTTAATGAATATTCGTAAATCAGAATTCACAGAAGAAAGGAATTGATCTCTTACCATCAGGTCTCGTAAAGATTCGAAATCGTGGTCGACCTCAGCACTATCAATCCACGAATCAAATAATCTGAAAAGTGTTGTTAAGAATTGCATATAATTTTGATTTGGAGCTATTTTAATGTGTCTAAAATCCGACCTGTAATGATGAGTGTTTTTTTTTTGAAAGCCTGAAGTATAGCTTTCCTCATCAGGCTATAACTACAAATACCATTAGAGGGTAGGGTGGAATAGACATTTAAAAACCATTTGTCTCCATTCACTCCTATCAAACACGCTCACGCATGCCTGCTGGAAGTCCAAGCCCCTCGCACACAAAACCTCCTTTACCCCCTCCCTCCAACCCTTCCTAGGCCGACCCCTACCCCGCCTTCCTTCCACTACAGACTGATACACTCTTGAAGTCATTCTGTTTCGCTCCATTCTCTCTACATGTCCGAACCACCTCAACAAAACCCCCCCTCAGCCCTCTGGACAACAGTTTTGGTAATCCCGCACCTCCTCATAACTTCCAAACTACGAATTCTCTGCATTATATTCACACCACACATTGCCTCAGACATGAATCTCCACTGCCTCCAGCCTTCTCCCGCTGCAACATTCATCACCCACGCTTCACACCCATATAAGAGCGTTGGTAAAAAATACTCTTCATACATTCCCCTCTTTGCCTCTAAGGACAAAGTTCTTTTTCTCCACAGACTCCTAAGTGCACCACTCACTCTTTTTCCCCCATCAATTCTATGATTCACCTCATCTTTCATAGACCCATCCGCTGACACGTCCACTCCCAAATATCTGAATACATTTACGATTTAGCTATTATCGCAAATATAAGCAATATAAAATTATATGAAAAGGTAATATACATTATATATATACATAATAATCATTGTAACCCATTCAGGGGTTGCAACACCCCCCCCCCCCCCAACACGACAGAGGGTCGCACTAGGAGTTGCATTAATGTCTTTCACATTAATACTGATTACTCATATCAATACAATATAATATAAAAATTAATCAGTCTCTTGTGCCAAGCACCGCTACAATTTCACAGCGTCCATCACTAGGATATGCCCCTAGTACTAGGGCAGTACACATTATCGTATTTCTGCATACTCGTGGTTATGTACATCAGTGAAGAGACAGGGCACTTTGAGGCTTGATCATAGTAGAGGAGACTGCATTCCACTCTTAAGTAGTGGTTGTGGAATGCGAGGCGTATGAACATCTGAGTATGAAACAGCTTAAGGTGTGTAGTGAGGGGGGGGGTCTGCGGCAGGACAGTGTTGCGTCACGCAGTACCTCGCCCACACGACACTACCCACTCAACACTCAGCTTATGTCTCCTTACACACAATACTGTGAATATATAAATATATATAAATTAGACATGACATGAGTATACATAGTTAATATGGGCTGGAGGGATTAAGTTACTTTACTGAATTTGACATAGCAAGTAACAAAAGGTATTTGGGCATAAAATTACGTAAAATTTAAATGGGGAAGTGCCCAAATACTCTTCAAAATGTTCAAAGGACACCACAAGAGCTAGAGCATAATTTTTCTGGTGTCGTTTGAGCTTAAATGAATAGTAACATATAGGATGGAGAATATCAGTGGATGTTGACTGTTGGAGCAGCACAGCACCCACTGCATAACCACTCGCATCTATATGTAAAAAGAAGGGAAGATTGAAATTAGGACTCTTCAACACAGGAGCAGAGGATAGCAAGCGTTTAAAAAACCTTTTGAACGAGTCTGAACAATCTCTAGTCCAGGTGAACTGAACTTTGCTACTAGAGCTCATAGTGAGGTGTAGGTGGAGGTGTGTGTGCTGGCTTGCCTGTCACTTGACACACGTGGCAACGTCGCACATGATCAGCTACTGTTTCCTCATTTTAGGCCAAGTAAAATGTTTTGCCAGTTTACCGAGTGTCTTCTTGACACCCAAAAATGTCCCCCTTTTGGGACTATTGTGAGCAAAACAATGGTTGTTCACGAAATGTAACTGGTAACCTCTAATAGATGCTTGATTGTGGTGGAACACTATCAGCTGACAACTTACATGTATTTTTTCCATCAGTAAAACCCTTTTACTATAATATAACAATTATCGAGATCCTTTGCTTCACTCTCAGTAACGCTATATCTCTCAGTCTTTCCAGTGACTGATCAACAAACTGATCCATGATTAAATCATCATGAGAAAGAAATTTAACGTCAGTTGTGTCTTGACTAGGTTGATGACCGGGGGGAGTCAGTGTTAATGATCCGGGGTGCAGAGCGTCACAAAAACAACATATTAAACCCCCAAAATCATCGTCATCAACAAAACTCAACAGGAGACAAGGATGGTTGTTGTATCTTTGACATAGCTCTAGTAATTGCACGAGGGGAAAATAAAATAGGTTTCTCTTTACAAGCTTCAATGGCATAAATATCATCAGTGTTATTATCAATCACAAGTGGTTCTTTGCTTATCCCAGCATGAAGGATATGTTTCCTATCAACAAGTCCACTGACCTGATGGGAAATACACCACTGGATATACCCACTGAAAATATAACCAGTATAATAGCTTGTTTGAATATAAACTTTGTGCAGAGGCACTTTTATAACAGCCCCTCCATAGGTTTCTAACAATACATCTATCTTGGTATAGGTATCGTCAGTTAGGGGCAGTAATCTTCTCTTAATAACGTGAGATAACTGCCAGTGTCTCTGAAAGAAATTTTTCTCAGTTAGATGTGATTCGTCAAATCCTATTCTCCCTCTTGAAAAGCAAGGACTCATCGCTGAACGAATCTTTTCGTCAGATACACTTCTGACGCTAGTATCTACCCTGAGTAACATTATCTAAAACAGTAGGATCAGAGGTATTACTAAGATTTTGGTGTCTTTGTTGCTCGGAAGAGGATACGACTTGAGTGGGGGCGCCAACCGCACGACTGCTTCTCGTATCTCTTTCTAACTTATAGCAATACTCTCTAGCATGTCCCTTTTCTTTTACAATAGAAACATTTAACTTTCTTCTTCTCGATATCTGATTTCTGTCTAGCCACAGAGACAGATTCAGGATTGTGAGTTTTCCTGGTAAAGGTACGAGAAGTTACAGTAGCAGGTACATCAGGCCGGCAATGAGCAGCTGATTTAGGTTGCCAACTTCTAGGACAATTTTTAGTTACCTTGTTTCTCAGTTTTTTAGTACGTACAATTTGTGAGAAATCTCGTAATTGTCTGCTAATGCTGCAGTTTCCAGAATATCCGAGGTAGTATGATCGATCAGATATTCTTGTACGTCAGCAGGCATACAGTTGTTAAACTCTTCGTGTAGTAACAACTGAACAAGGCTGTTGTAGTTGTTACACTTGGCAGGTCTAGACCATCTCTCAAAAGCAACTTTTTTCTCACGATCAAATTCTACACAAGTTTGATCTTCTCGTCGTTGTAACGTACGAAATGCTCTTTGATAACTTACAGGTAACAAGTTATACATCTCTAGAATTGTTTGTTTGACAGCGTCATAACTAATGTACTTGGCAAATGGTAAGGTAGCCGTACAAGTTTGAGCTCTTCCTGTCAACGCTGTATGCAACAATGTTGCCCAGTGCTTACGTGGCCATTTTCATAGCACGTGCCGGGTTCTCAAACACATCAAAATAGGTGTCTAAGTCACTTTCAAAAAACTTAGGAACCATGGATGCAGCTTTCTGCACATTAAATGTGTCCTGTGATCTATCAGTCTGTTGTCTTAACAGACGAACATTTTCTCTCTGGAAATCTTCTTCGTTCAATTTCCTCTGTGCCTCTATTTGTGCAGTCTGCAAAAATAAGGAGGCGTTCAAAACCCCTCAAACTGTTCCCGAGAGATAGGAAACCCGGGGTAATGGAGGGGTAGGGAAATTAACATGGGTTTTGGGCGGTCCTTAGGTCGGACACCTCGTCCCGGGCCCTCTCTAGAAGTCTAGATCTGGTCTAGGATAAGTAGATACAGGTGTATCATACACTGTACTAGTATTAGGCTGTGCATACTACCAGCTATACTCTGTATAAAAGTGTCAGTGAAGGAAGGAGCGAGCGAGAACTGATCTACACTAGGCTCAGACACTAGGCTCACTTTGCTCTATTGCTCTTTCATCTTCATCAAATAGTCATACTTCCTAATTGTGACACTAGGCTTTCTGAACTGAATCATAATCAGACATCTCTGATGAGCAGGAAACAATATATCTTGATTAACGCTCTGACAGTTTCTGGGGGTGTAATTCCCGTTATACGTCACCACGAGATATTTGGCTACTCGCCAACACGTCTGAAGTTTTAATGTAATTAACTCAGACAAAGTCAGAGTATCAATTAACGTTTCACTTTGGCATACATCACAAAAAATAATTGTACTACGAGAGAGTGATTATGGGAAACTATAATCCCGATAGGAATTTTAGTGTTGGGTTTTCTTAGAGCTAGAGCTCATAAGCAGTATTTCCATCTCCCTTGGATCAAGAACTCAGTCAGGTACATACATCCACCTTGTATGTTGTACAAGACTAAACTCAAAGTCATCAGATTAGGAAAGGGATTCAGTTTTTGATCATAGAGTTATAGTATGTCAAACTGGACAATTTCTCCAACACATGGATCAAGAGCATCCCCGACGGCCCCCATTTGTTACAAAAAACGCGATTCTAAAAGCTTAGAGATCTCCAGTGAATACTAGAAAGGACTGCCCTTCTAGCATCCACCTGTTACTGGGTTTTTTGTAACAAGTAGTCAGTAACCTTGTCCAATTATCCATTAAATTTCAGTATTATTCAATAGTGCTTTAGGATTACAACTGGTAGGATACTAACTAGAGAAATTAAAATTTAATAAATGGGATTAATCATTAAGTTGTCTAGAGGTATATTATCAAATTAAATTAATCACAGCAATCAAAAAAAATCAATCTCTCGAGTTCAATATTACTGGCTGAAAGCACATATCACATTTATATTTTTAAATACCGTCTGGTACATTAACTTTAATAAGATATTACAAATATGTACAAGTTTTGTATGGTTTTTAAGTGCTGTAAGTAGTTCGCTATGTCTCACGACTCGACTAGACTAAAAAAGTGCTGACAAAGTCCTCTAATAAACTAACTTCTTGACCGGGCTGGCAACCAGAACAGTCTGCTTGAACAATGAAAAGAATGCTAAGCCCAAAAGCCATAAACAAGCGACTGCGACCAATCAGGATCAAGGAGATATTATAACGACTAAGTAGGGACCATCAGCAGATCCTCCACAAAAGTTACAAAACTCCCATAATACTGAATCTAAGTTCAGCATAGGAAAACCCGACTGTGACAATACACAGAAACCAGTACAAAATTAGGTCAGAAGCTATAGCTCGGGACTGAGATGTTCAGAGTGTCTATGTGACACACAACCTCAGTACAAAAGTCGAAAATCACTAAGTCATACAATGTTTTTGTGAACAGAGTTCTACAGAACTAACAAGAATAATGAGACAGACAATCTGTCCAACCACCAAGCGAGTCTAGAGCAGACTGAATACTTCACGAGAGTATGGTTTACTTCACGAGAGGTGAGGACACCTCCCCTCGATCACGTGATAGCCCCGTGGACAGCACAGCTCAGAAGCCGGCAGTATAACGAGCGACAAGCGATAATTACAGTAGTTTGACAATCAAGACTTGAACTGAGCACTTAATATGTAACATCCTACCTCACAACATAAGCTACGTCAAATAACAATATAAGGCAATACATTTGCGATTTAGCTATTATCGCAAATATAAGCAATATAAAATTATATGAAAAGGTAATATACATTATATATATACATAATAATCATTGTAACCCATTCAGGGGTTGCAACAACTACCAGCTGCATCAAATACCTTTAACACAGACTCTGATAAGTTTCAAACATACTATACCAACAAAAGGGGAACCCCAAACAGTTGTAAACTAGTAAGTGTATCTCATGACTTTATTCAAAAAGAACTAAAGAGGTTAAACCCAACTAAGAGCACACACCCTGATAACATCCCGTCTAAGTTCCTAAAAGATGGTGCTTCTGAATTGTCAATCCCTGTTGCTCACATAATAAATCTATCAATCACCACTAATACTGTACCGGAGGGGTTCAAGGAGGCCAGAGTTACTTCTATCTTCAAGAAAAATAGTAGATCTGATGTCAGCAACCTCCCTAATTAATCTGATGGATTACATGAGAACTGAAATGTCAAAGTGGAACCTTATAGGTATGGGAACCCTTAAAACCTGCAAAAGGCCTTCGACACTGTCAACCGCAATATATTATGTAAGGAACTTCAAGCTATCGGTATAGGTTCTGTAGACTGGTTTAAGTCCTACCTTAGCAAACAGGAGACCCAAAAAGTTCAAAGTCAACAAAAAGGGAAACAGAACCCCCGCCGATAACATGTGAGTTCGCCAAGGTAGTATTCAGGGTCCCCTTTTTATTCTTATGTTATGTCAATGACATGCCTATCAGTGTCAAGTGCTGTACTGCATGCAGATGATAGTGCCCCGTTAGTGTCAGGTAAAGACCCACAAGATAAAAACTAATGTTTTAAAACAAATGGAACTGGAGTCCTGCAGCAAATGGTTAGTAGACAGCAAACTATCATTACACCTAGGGAAAACTGAAGCCATTCTCTTTGGGGACGAAACATAAACTGAGAAGGGTAAATAATTTTAATGTCCAGTGTAATGGGGAGCCCATCACTTTGGTTTCATCAGTAAAAATCTGGGAATCCCCTTTGACCCATGCATGTCAGGAGAATTGATAGGGAACAGTGTAGTAAAGAAAGCGAATGCAGACTGAAGTTCCTGTATAGACAAGCACAGTGTCTACCTACTGAGGCCCCGCAGGACCCTATGTCTGCCCTTATACAATGCCATATGGATTACGTTTGCTCTTTAAAGGTTCTATGCCTTGACAAAAAAACTGAAAGATAGACTGCAAATCACCCAGAACAAATCGTAAGATTGATCCTGGGGCTGGGACCAAGAGAACATGTAGGCCAGGATGAATTGCAGAAGTTGGATATGCTGAATGTTGAAGACAGAGTAAAAACAACTGAAGCTAAATCATGTTTATAAAATTGCTCACAAACAGTGTCCAGAATATCTTGCTGTCAATTTTGTCAAGGTTGGGAACCGCAGCAAATCATAGTACTAGGGGGAGAGAGCACAACTTTGTAGTACCCACAGTAATTGGCCAGGCTTCAAACACCTTTTATTGTACACAATAAAGGAAAGGAACACTCTGCCTGGACTTATACCCCGAGGCTAACTCACACCCCTTGCCTGACTTATTCCTTAGGCCTAACTCACACCTCTGCCTGACTTTATACCCCTGCCTAACTCCACACCCGCTCTGCCTGAACTTATACCCCTAGGTCTAACCACAACCCTCTGCTGACGTTTACCCGAGGCCCTAATCACACCCGCTGTGACTTATACAATCAGGACCTAACTCACACCCTCTGCCTGACTTATAACCTCTAGGCCTACTCCACCACCTCTGCCTTGTACTTATACCCTAGTACCTATCTCACACCTCTCTGGCCTGACTTATACCCTAGGCCTTAACTCACACCCTCTGCATGACTTATTCCCTAGGCCTAACTCCACCTTGCCTATCTTATTCCCCTAGACTAACGCACTCCTCTGCCTGACTTATACCCTTAGGGCTAACTCACACCATCTGCCTGACTTATACCCCTAGAACCTAACTCACACCCTCTGCCCTGATTATACCCCTAGGACCTTACTGCTCACCCTCTGCCTGAACTTATACCTCTAGGCTAACATCACACCTCTGCCTGACTTATACCTCTAGACCTATAAATAAAAATAACTTCACCCTCTGCATGACTGATTACCCCTAGACCTAACTCACACCCTCTGTGCCTGTCTTAATACCTCTTGACTAACTTCTCAACTCTGCCTGAACTTATACCCCGTAGGCCTAACTTCACCTTGCCTGACTTATACCCATTGACCTAACTCTCACCCTCTGCCTGACTTAGACACTTGACTATTACTCACACCCTCTGCCTGCTTATTACCTCTATGCCTAACTACCACCCTCTGCCTGACTTTATACCTATAGGCCTAACTCACACCCTCTGCCTGGACTTATACCTCTAGGCTAACTCACACCCTCTGCCTGACCGATATAAACCTCTAGGCCTAAATCACCCTCTGCCTGATTATTCCCTAGGCTAACTCACACCCTTGACTGACTTATACCTCTAGCTACTCAACCCTCTGCCTGACTTATACCCCTCTAGGCCTAACTCACAACCCTTGCCTGACCTTATACCTCTAGGCCTTGCTCACCCCCTCTGTTCTGGCTTATCCCCTTGGCCTAAACTCCACCCTTGCCTGACTTATATCCCTATGCCTAACTCACACCCTCTGCCTGAACTTATACCCCGAGGCCTAAAACTCCACACCCTCTGCCTGACTTATATAATCCCTAACCCGTGGACGTACGGATGTTGGCGAAAATACCTACCACGGCATAAAATTTTGGGAATTAAATTTTAGGCATGTATTTTGCCAATTGCCCCCTCCTCCCATCTAATGGTCGCACTTCGACCATTAGGAGACTATTACGAAAATAACCCATTTTTTAATTTTTACAGCGCTTGATGTTGTAATTTTTTTCTTTTACTTTTTATTCTTGTAATTAAAAACATGTGTCTAGACAACAAAATGTAACTGTAAGGAAGAAGAAGCAAATAAAAAAACTGTTGTGTAAGAGTTACGTTACTAGACTGATAGTAGTATCAGTAAGTTAGTGGTGTAGCTTACCTCTCCAAGTGACTGTATAGAATGTAAGTATCCAGTAGCCTAGTAGTTACTTCCTCGTACAACTGTGGAACAAGTTACGGGTGTTGTATTAAGTATATCAGTTAGTCTAGTAGTTACTCCCTCGTACAACTGTAGTACTAGTTACGGTTGTTGTATTAAGAATATCAGTAGCCTAGTAGTTACTTCGCCTCGTACAACTGTAGTACAAGCTTACGGTGTTTGTACTAAGAGTATCAGTTAGCCTTAGTAGTTACTTCTGTACAAATGTAGTACAGTTTACGTTGTTTATTAAGAGAATAAGTTAGTCTAGTAGTTACTACCCTCGTACAAACTGTAGTACAAGTACGGTGTTATTATTGAGAGTATCAGTAGTCTAGTGTTACTTCCCTCGTCCAACTGTAGTACAAGTTACGGTTGCTTTATTGGAGTATCAGTAGTTAGAATTTACTTCCCTCGTCCAATGTAGTACAGTTACGATGGTTAATTAAGAGTATTAGTAGTGTCTAGTAGTTACTTACCTCATTCAATCTGTAGTACAAGTTACGATAGTTTATTAGGAGTATTAGTAGTCTAGTAGTTACTTCCCTCGTACAACTGTAGTACTAGGTTACGATGCTATATTAGAGAATCAGTAGTCTAGTAGTTACTACCCTCGTCCAACTGTAGTACAATTTACGGTGCTATATTAGTGGAGTATCAGTAGCTTCTAGTAGTTTTACTTCCTCGTACAATGTAGTACAAGTTACGATGGTTTATTAAGAGTTACAGTAGTCTAGTAGTTATTTTCCTCGTCCAACTGTAGTACAAGTTATGATGGTTTACTAGAGTAACAGTGTATAGTAGTTACTTCATTCCGTACAACTGTAGTACTAGTTACGATGGTTTATTAAAGAGTATCAGTAGTCTTGTAGTTACTTACTCTTACATATGTAGTACTAGTTTTCGTGGTTTATTATGAGTATCAGTAGTCTTGTTGTTACTTCCCTCTTACAACTGTAAGTACAGTTACTGATGGTTTATTAAGGAGTATCAGTAGTCTAGTAGTAGTTCCCTCTTACAACTGTATAGTACTAGTTACGATGGTTTATTTAAGAGTTATCAGTAGACTAATGGGTTTACTTACATCTTACGGGACATCCTGGCGGCGGCCTTATTATCACTTTGCTTATCTATCAGGTAAAGTTTGCCACATGTAACTTAACAATAGATTTCATTTTTATTTTTTTTTTAATTGATGTACTTGTGTATATAAGATGTATAAGTTGGTTGTGACTAGTATCCAGCAAGATTACCACTTAGTGCCAGATATTTATTACTTAATAAAGGAGTCGATGTCAATCGTATTTAACGTTGTTGTTTGCTGTTTGTTGTTTGTTATTGTTATTATTGTTGTTTTTGTTCCTTGACTGTTTATACTTTTCTTTCTGCTTTTGTTGTAGTTATTGTCTTTTCTATTGTTCAAGTTGTTTTCTGTTATTTTGTGGTATTGTGATGGAGTTGTATACCTGGGTCTACCTGTGGTGGGTTTCGGGGTCAACAACGCCCCCATGGCACGGGTTTGTGACTCAGGCCTGGTGGTGGGATCAAGCGGATCAAGCTGGCTGTTACTGCTGGTGCCGCCTATATAGCCGTTATGAACCACATCCCGGGCTGGTCTGGTACTGACTTTTACGCTATCTAACCATAGGTGGTAAGAATAAGTGAGTGATGTGGGTAAGATGGATCAGTAAACATTGTTGATTACATCAAGATGACGGAGATGTGAGTCACACAGGGATGAGATGTTTTTTACAAATTTATTTGAAGTAACGCCACAATGTTCAAAATCCTGTACAATTATATAAATCCAAATAGAATATAAAACAACCATTAACTCTTCGTAAAGTTAGTGACACTGATACATTTTTCATTACAATAATTGAGTAAGGAAGTGAATAATTTGCAGTGCAGTGTTTATTATTTAAAGATCTCACAACCCGGGCAGAGAAGGTGCTGAGTCAGGATGAGTGAAGGTTCCTGCGCTGAAGTCGTGGTGCTGGGACCAGTGATCTAGGACGGGTCGTCATGACTTTGCTGGCTAAGTTTTACTTCACCCGAGAAAGCTCAGTGAGTCATCAATGATGTTAGAGCAATAGTTTTTACCATAAATTAGGTTTACCTCATTAAGATACATCCAAATTCTCCGACTCTTAAAATGGAAGCTTCGAGGACGACAACTTCAAACTATCGAAGGATCTGTTAAAGTTAGAGGTTTTTGTCATTTTTTTTTTTACATTTATAGCTAATTCTACGAGGCACGGAATATAACTTGCAAACACCGGGTTATTCTGCTAGTGCCAGAATGATTTGTCGAACCATATTGTTCATAGAATCAATAGTCTCGTTGTCTCCCACCATCACCAAACATTCACGTTCACGCATGTTGGCATGTAGAAACACACACGTACCGTCCTAACGCTCCTTCAAGCTCTAACTTCTTTTTCTCACTCAAATACAATAATTCAGAATAAACCACTGTCTTCCACCATTCATCCTGTGGCATGCAAAGCGTATGTAACCTTTATTTGGGGCATGTACACTCCCTCATTGAAAGGCTATATCCCCCAACCAGCGAACCAAAGTGCTAAAGGTTGATGATAGGGCCCATCGTTCAATCAGTACTCGGGTCCAGCCAATGAGACGGTGGCTTTGGCAACTGCAGAGTTGTTGTGGGTGCCTCACACCTGTCTGTTCTTGTCATTTCCCATTCTAGAGCTGCGTTGAAGCACAGGTTTCTCTTTAGTGGCTTTATTCTGCCTTGCTTGCCGTGGAGTGCCTAATACCTATTGTTGATACTTTTGATATAATATACATATCGTTGTACTGGGTGAAGGGATAATACAAGTCAAAAAGTTTTTCTGTGTGTTTTTTTTGCTCCCTTTATACCAGGGATAACAGGCCTTTGAGACTCCTGAGTTGCAATATTGGGGGCATGTCCAGGATCTGGAGCTGGACTTATAGGACGGGTTGAGCATAGGGTATGCTGGAAGCAGGAACTTTGTGTAGCTTGCTGTCTGGTATTGCATTTGCTTTGCCATGCTTCACAAACTTTGCGTGTCAGCTTGTATTGTCGATAGTTCAACAGGTCGCTTCTAGCTTGTTCGGTGTGCTCGCATCGCTATGGTCAGTCTTGTTGTGTGTCGGGTTTTGCAGTCAGTCTTGGCTATTGTGTATCCGTTCTTGCAAGTGTACTGTGCATATTCTGCGTCTTTACTGGGAATAGCTAAGATTCTGTTCTGCAAATAACGTGGTAGTTGGGGTAGGGTATTCTGCAATCGTACTGTGCAATAGCAAATAACCTTATACATTGGGGGTTGCCACCTTAGACGAGTTAGGACGTATGGTTGTCGTCATATACTTTTTTTAACGTGCCTAAATTGTCCTACAGCGTTTTTGGCAAAATTGCTCATTGCATTTGGCATTGATAACGAATGCTACTTCACAGCGCGCAACCTCATACACTTTACTACCGAAATACTTTGGGAAACAGGAGATGGACTACATCAGACCTTCTCCCTCTACGGGCCAGAATAAAAAAAACTGATGTTCTCGCTGGAGGAAAAACTGAATGCATCAACTGAGCAAAATTGTCTGTCTCATGCAACTGGGTACGTCTGAAAGCGAATCAACTTGCGTTGGCAACTTGAGTTGGCGAAATATCAATCTGAGAGACTAGGGAACAGAGGGCATTTGCCAAGGTAAGAGTTTGATAAGGAAAAAGAAAGAGGCAGTTTTTCGCAGTTGTAAATGACTTTGGTACAGAAAGCCGTAAGCGAGCCGAACCAGAACAATTTTTTCAAACTTTAAAAAATCAGCTTGAACTGCTGGTCTAAAATATTATGAAAGTGGAAAGAGACAAAGAGATGTTCTACGCATGCGCTGGGTTGGGAGAGGGTGAGGTCGGCGCATGAGAGAGTTCGCATGGGTAGAGGCCTATGGTGTGGGTGTCCTAATTGACATGGATACCAGGAAAATTTGGTGCGTTCTGATGGATGAAACGTGATTAGTGTCTCACTTCATATAGGAAGTGTTGTATCTGGTCCTGGTGCACAATAGGTGGAACGTAATTTGTCAAACCACATAATAGGGTGAGTGAATAATGGAAAAACAGTGAGCGATGCAACGACACCGTGATGAGGCGAGTTCACGGGGGAAATACCCGAGTATTCAAGCCTCACTCATCGGGCCAGATCTTAATGGTCGACTTCTAATGTGTGTAAAATTAACTGACATTTAAGTCGCTTTGTGAATAGAAAAGCAGTGATAATAGCACTATGTTAAGGGAATGGGTGAAGTGAAACGAGTTCCATTTCTCCTAAGTGAAGCACATGTTAAAACGTGCGGCCTGTCCCAGAAACACCACGGAGTTTTACGGAGTCTCGTCTCCTAAATCGGGACACCTAGGCGATATTCATTAGTCCTGCTGAAAGAAGAATTCTATACGATTGGCAGGACATTCTAAACAGAGAAGGAAATGAGGAAAAAGTGATAGATAAGGAATGCTGCCTCTTCGCCCCACAGTTAAGGTAACTTCTCATTTATATCAGACTCATAACTGGCCGTAAGGTGTTATAATAGGACAGGTAATGTGGGCACTACAAAGATCTCCAGTGACCTCAGTAGTAAACTTGGTAAGTGTTAGTCATATATGTTGGACACGTGTAACCTTTCCTCCTTTTCTTTGGTCCCAAATATATGCATACAGGCATGGCGTAACAATTTGTACCGCATGCCTATTGGTGTTATCACCTTATTTTTACTTATACTGGTCTAGGATAGATGTGTTTTAAGGTGGTGTGAGGTCCATGGGGTTAGTTTGGGATCGACACGAGTGGCTTAGTTTTCTCACACGTCTACACGGGGGTTTTTCCTGTATTAACAATATATGGTTGTCACTTCCAGTGAGATTTTTGTATAATTTCCACATGAGTCTCATACAGGTAACCTTTAAAAAAAATCCCACAGATTGGGTGGTCCTGTGGATTAAGGTGTCATGTGGTTCTGGCTCACCATGAGGGGGCCAGTTACAACATGGGTTCGTTTCCTTGGATAGTGCAGTGTTGTTTAGTGTTAAAATTACCTACGATTAACCCTAAAATAAGTTCATATAACGTGACTTATCTTTCTTGGGAAGTCCTTGTGATACATTATTTAATGCCCAGCTGTAAACTACAGTTAAAATCAGGCGATGATTATAAACCTGTTGTATATTACATAAATACATATATTGTTTGTGGGGATACAGAAAGTTACGCAGTTACTTTCTCTTGTTGCATAAACTGATGATGTGACTTAATGGTTGCCAACTTGTTTAGTTTAATTATGTTTATTATGGCACCCCATACCCGTCCTGTGGCGGTGTCAATAGATTACAGAGGTACATATTTGGTCCAGGGACTGGACTCAAAGTTTTGATAGCTGAGCAGTTTAGAGGTAACCAACGACTGTAGGTCTGGGCAGCGGTGGGTGAATGCCTGTTGTAAGTACTGGTGAGAGGGGTGTGAAGGCAGTTCCGATAGGAACATGTATGAGGTTGATAATAGGATAGTCTTACCCCAGCGCCACAGGTTTCTCGTTTTCTGTCTGAGTCGCAGGTTTCTGGGGAAACTGGTTTTTAATGATGATGATGTGGAAGGCTCCTGACCAACACTTGGACATGAACTCGTGTTAGATCGCGATTCTCGCACTGTTCACGTATATGCAACCCTGAGGAGAGAACGAACAATGACGATAAAGAAGTAGAAAACTAAATTGATTGTCAACAAGAGGATATAAAAAACGCCAGAAACCCGCAATTAGCAATGGGACCCTGTGGAAATAAACTATATTTATATATTATAATATATATATATATATATATATTTTAATAATATATATATATATATATATATATTTTATATATTTATATATTAAGAATGTGTAATTCAAGTAATTATGTGGATTATAGTAAAGTTTGGATGCGAGAAGTGGGTCATAATAAGCGTGTATGCACTGGTGATGGAGGAATGTAGAGGAGAGAGAGAGATTTTGGGAGTTGTTAAGTGAATGTATAGGAGCCTTTGAACAAGGTGAGAGGATGTATTGTGGTAGATGGGATGAATGCTAAGTAGGAAGAAACTTATAGAGAGGGATTGTGGTAGGTACGTTTGGGGTGCAGGTGCAAAAAGGATAATGGGAGCCCTTGGTTGACTTTGTTTAGAAAGGGGTTTAGTTAAGGTAATACATATTTAGAATAAGAGGATAAATAAGTCTACAAGATATGATGTAGGGCGTAATGACAGCAGTTTTGTTGGATTATGTATTGGTAGATAAAAGACTATTGAGTAGTCTTTAGCATTTTACAGTAAATCCGTGGATATGAGGAAGCGGCCCGTTCCCACAACTCACAGTCTCTGGCTGCTGAGAGAGGGCGTCCTACCACGACAGTACTCTGGCTGATTAGAGCGGCGACCCAGCACTACAAGTACTCTGGCTGAGGTGAGCGGCGCTCCAGCACTACAGTACTCTGGCGCTGTGAGAGCGGCATCCAGCACTACAGTACTCTGGATGAGAGAGCCGGGTCCACACTCAGTACTCTGGCTGATAGGCGGCCGACCAGCACTAACTAAGTACTCTGGCTGAGAGAGCGGCGTCCTGCAACTACAGTACTCTGGTGATAGAGCGGCCATCCTGCCTACAGTCTTGGCTGAGAGAGCGGCGTCCAAGCACTAGCAGTACTCTGGCTGCTGATAGAGCGGCGAAACAGCCACTTACAGTACTCTGGCTGAGAGGAGCGGCGTCCCAGCTCTACAGTACTTCTGGCCTGAGAGAGCTGCGTCCAGCACTACGTACTATGGCTGAGGAGTGCGGCGTCCAGCATTACGTTTCTCTGACTGAGAGTGCGGCGTCCAGCCTACTTTGCTCTGGCTGAGAGAGCGGCGTCCAGCACTACAGGACTCTGGCTTATAGAGCGGCGACCAGCACTAACAAGTACTCTGGCTGATAGAGCGGCGTCCAGACTACCAGTTTCTCTGGCTGAGAGAGGGACGCGTCCTGCACTACAGGACTCTGGCTGATAGAGCGGCCGCCGACTACAGTACTCTGGGAAGAGAGCGGCGTCAGCACTACAGGATCAGGCTGAGAGAGGGCGCCATCCAGGCACTACAGTACTCTGGTGATGAGAGCGGCGCCAGCACTCAGTAATCTGGCTGATAGAGCGGCGACCTAGCACTACGTTCTCTGGCTGAGGAGCGGACCGTCAGCACTACAGTACTCTGGCTGAGAGAGCCTGCTGTCCAGCATACTGTTACTCTGGCTGAGAGAGCGGGCGTCCAGCACTACAGGACTCTGGCTGATTGAGCGGCGACGCACTTACAGTACTTCTGGCTGAGAGGGAGCGGGTCCAGCACTACAGTACTTTGGCTGAGAGAGCGGCGTCCAGCACTACAGTACTCTGGCTGAGAGGGCGGCGGTCCATCCAGTCGCTCCAGTACTCTTGCTGAGGGAGCGGCGTCCAGCACTACTGTACTCTGGCTGATAGAGCGGCGACCAGCATACAGTACTTGGTTGGATAAGAGAACGGCCGTCCAGCACTCACAGTACTCAGGTGATAGAGCGGAGACTAGCATCTACAGTACTCTGGCTGAGAGAGCGGCGTCCAGCACTTACAGTACCTCTGGTGATAGTGCGGCGAACTAGCACTACAGTACTCTGCTGAGAGAGCGGCGTCCAGCACTACAGTTACTCTGGCTGGGAGAGCGGGCGTCCACGCACTACCGTACTCTGGCTGAGAGGCCGGCGTCAGCACGCACAGTACTCAGGTGGGAGGCCGGCGTCCAGCACATACAGTACTCTGGCTGTGAGAGCGGCCGACCAGACTACAGTACTCTGGCTGAGAGAGCGGCGTCTAAACTACAGTACTTGGCTGAGAGAAGCGGCGTCCAGCACTACAGTACTCTGGCTGAGAGAGGCGGCGTCCAGCACTCCACCAGTATCAGGTGAGAGAGCGGCCCCGTCCAGCACTACCAGTTACTCTGGCGTGAGAGCGGCGTCCAGCACTTACAGTACTCTGGCTGAGAGAGCGGCCGACCAGCACCTTACAGTATCAGGCTGAGAGGAGCGGCGTCCAGCACTACAGTATCTGGCCTGAGGAGCGGCGCCCAGCACTCACAGTACTCAGGGCTGAGAAGCGGCCGTCCAGCCACTACAGTATCTGGCTGGGGAGAGAGCGGCCGTCCCAGCACTTCAGTACTCTGGCTGAGAGAGCGGGCGTTCCAGAACTACAGTAATTCAGGCTGAGACGAGCGGGTCACAGGCACTACAGTACTCTGCTGAGAGAGCGGCGTCCTGCACTACAGTACTCTGCTTGATAGAGCGGCGACCAGCACTACTGTACTCTGGCTGACGAGAGCGGCGGTCACAGCACTTACAGTACTCTGTATGAGAGACGGCGTCCAGCCCATACTGTACTCTGGTGGAGAGAGCGGCGCCTGTCACTACAGGATTGGCTGATTGAGCGGCGACCTGCATACAGTACTCTGGCTGAGAGAGCGGCCGTCCAAGCACTACAGTACTCTGGCTGAGAGGCAGCGCTCCAGCTCTACAGTATATGGCTGAGAGCGGCGTCCTGCTACTACTCGTATCAGGATGATGAGAGCGGCTCGTCCAGCACTACAGAATTACTCTGGCTGGGAGAGCGGCGTCCAGAACTACAGTATCAGGCTGAGAGAGCGGCGTCCCAGCATAACAGACTCTGGCTGAGAGAAGCGGCGTCCAGCACTCAGTACTCAGGCTGAGAGAGCGGCGTCTCTGCACTACAGTACTCTGGCTGAGAGAGGCGGCGTCCGCATACAGTACCTCTGGCTGAGAGCGTGCGTCCCAGCACTACAGTTAAGGCTGAGAGGCGGCGTCCTGCACTACAGTAACTCTGGCTGAGAGATTGGCGGTCCAGCACTACAGTACTTGGTGAGAGCGGACGTCCAGCTCTACAGTACTCGGTTGAGGGAGGCGGCGTCCAGCACTAAGTACTCTGGCTGGGAGAGTTGGGTCCGCACTACAGTAACTCTGCTGAGAGCCGGCGTCCAGCACTACAGTACTTCAGGTTGAGAGAAGCGGCCGTCCAGCACTACGTACTCTGGTTGGAGAGTGGCGTCCAGCACTACAGTTCTCTGGCTGAGAGTGCGGCGTTCCGCATCTTACAGTATCTGGCTGTGGGATGAGCGGCCGTCCAGCACTACTGTACTCTGGTGGAGAGAGCGGCGGCCAGCACTACAGTACTCAGGCTGAGAGAGCGGATGTCCAGCACTACAGTACTCTGGATGAGTGAGTGCGGCGGGTCCTGCACTACAGTACTCTGGATGAGAGAGCGGCGTCTAACCACTACAGTACTCTGGTGTGAGTGCGCGTCCAGCACTACAGTACTCTGGATGAGTGAGCGGCGTCCAGCACTACAGTTACTCTGGTGAGAGGCGGCCGTCCAGCACTACGTACTCTGGCATGAGAGGAGCGGCGTCCAGCACTACAGTACTCTGGCTGAGAGAGCGGCGTTCCAGCACTACAGTACGCTGGCTGTGAGAGCGGCGTCCAGCACTACAGTACTCTGGCATGAGGAGAGCGGGTCCGCCTTACAGTACTCTGGCTGGTGAGAGCGGCGGTCCAGCACTTACTGTATTGGCTGATGAGAGCGGCGTCAGCACTACAGTACTAGGCTGACGAGAGGGCGTTTCCAGCATACAGTACTCTGCGGAGGAGAGCGGCAGCCAGCACTACAGTACTTGGCCTGAGAGTGCGGCGTCCAGCACTACAGTACTCTGGCTGAGCGTGAGAGCGGCGTCCCGCACTACATTACTCTGGTGAGATGGCGGCGTTCCAGCACTACAGTACTCTTGCTGAGAGAGCGCCGTCCAGCAATTACAGTACTCTGGCTGATAGTGTGGCGACCAGCACTACTGTACTCTGGTTGAGAGAGCGCGTCCACACTCACAGTACTCAGGATGATAGAGCGGCCGACTAGCATACAGTTACTCTGGCTGAAGAGAGCGGCGCGTCCCAGCACTACAGTACTCTGGCTGATAGAGCGGCCGGCGACTAGCACTACCAGTACTCTGGCTGAAGAGAAGCGGCGTCCAGCACTACAGTACTCTGGCTGGGAGAGCGGAGTCCAGCTCATACAGTACTCTGGCTGATGGAGAGCGGCGTCCAGCACTCACATACTCAAGGCTGAGGAGAGCGGCCGTCCAGCATACAGGACTTGGCTGAGAAGAAGCGGGTCCAGCTTACAGTACTTGGCTGATGAGAGCGGAGTCTAACCACTGTCAGGTACTCTGCTGAGAGAGCGGCCCGTCAGCAATACAGTATCTGGCTGAGAGAGCGGCGTCTGCATCACTCAGTACTCAGCTGGAGAGGAGCGGCGTCAGCACTACTGTACTTCTGGCTGGGGTGAGCGGCGTCCAGCAATACAGTACTCTGGCTAGAGAGCGGGTCCAGGCATACAGTACTCAGGCTGAGAGAGAGGCGGCGTCCTGCACTACAGTACTCTGGCTGACGAGAGAGCGGCCTCTCGTCCCAGAACTCACAGATACTCAGGCTGAGAGGCGCCCGTCCAGCATACAGTACTCTGGCTGGGAGAGCGCGTCCTGCACTACAGTACTCTGCATGAGAGAGCGGCGTCCAGCATACAGTACTCAGGATGAGAGAAGCGGCGCTCCAGCACTACCAGTACTCTGGCTGAGAGAGCGGTCCAGGCACTAAACGTACTCTGGCTGATAGGCGGCGACCAGCACTACAGTACTCTGGGCTGAAGAGAGAGAAGCGGCGTCCTGCACTACAGTAATCTGGCTGAGAGAGCGGCGTCCGGCACTACAGTACTTTGGCTGAGGAAGCGGCGTCCAGCACTACAGGACTTGGTGATAGAGCGGCGACCAGCACTACAGGTTTCTTGGCTGAGAGAGCGGCGTCAGCACTACAGTACTTGGCTGAGTTGAGCAGCCGTCAGCACTTCATTTACTCTGGCTGAGAGCGGCGTCCAGCACGCAGTACTCAGGCTGAGAGAGCGGCGGTCCAGCACTACAGTACTTTCTGGCTGGGAGAGCCGGCGTCAGCACTACTGTTACTCAGCTGAAGAGAGCGGCGTCCAGCACTTCAGTACTCTGGCTGAGAGAGCGGCGTCCAGCACTACAGTACTCAGGCTGATGAGAGCGGCGTCCTGCACTACAGTTCTCTGGCTGAGAGTGCGGCGTCCAGCTCTACAGTACTCTGGCTGAGAAGCGGCGTCCAGCATAAAGTAACTCAGGCTGAGAGAGCGGCCGTCCAGTCACTACAGTACTCTGGCTGAGAGAGTGGCGTCTAGCATACAGTCACTTGGCTGAGAGCGGCGTTCCAGCACTCAGTACTCTGGTTGAGAGAGCGGCGTCCAGCACTACAGTACTCGGGCTGAGAGAGTGGCGTCCGCACACAGTACTCTGGCTGAGAGCGTCGTTCCAGCACTACAGTACTCGGGTTGAGAGAGCGGCGTCCCAGCACTACAACTCTGGGCTGAGAGAGTGGAGACGATCCAGCACTACAGTACTCTGGCTGAGGAGAGCGCGTCCGCACTACAGTACTCTGGCTGAGAGAGCGGCGTCCAGCACTACAGTACTCTGGCTGGGAGAGCGGGGTCCAGAACTACAGTACTCAGGCTGAGGAGGAGAGAGCGGCGTTCCAGCACATACAGGTACTCTGGCTGAGAGAGCACCCGGCCGTCCAGCCCCGGTCCAGCACTTACAGTATCTGGCTGAGGTGCGGCTCGTCTTAACATACAGTTACTCTGGCTAGAGATTGAGCGGCGTCCAGCACTACGTACTCTGGCTGAGAGAGCGGGTCAAGCACTACAGACTCTGGCTGCGAGAGCGGCGTCCAGCACTACAGTACTCATGGCTGAGAGGGGTGAGCGGCTTCCAAGCACTACAGTACTCTGGCTGAGGAGAGCGGGTCCAGCACTACAGTAATTGGCTGATGAGAGGCGGCGTCCAGCACTACAGTTCTCTGGCTGAGAGAGGAGGCCGTCCAGCACAACAGTAACTCTGGCTTGAGGAGAGCGGCGTCCAGCATACAGTACTCTGGCTGTGAGAGCGTGCGTCCAGCCCTACAGTAATCAGGCTGAGTGAGCGGCGTCCAGCACTACGTACTCTGGCCTGAGAGAGCGGCGTCCAGAACTACAGTACTCTGGCTGAGATGTGCGGCGTCCAGCACTACAGTACTCTGACTGAGAGAGCGGCGATCGAGCACTCACCAGTATCAGGCTGAGAGAGCGGCGTTCGAGCACTCACAGTACTCTGGTGAGAGAGGCGGGGCGTCCAGCACTACAGTTACTCTGGGCTGAGAGAGCGGCGTCCAGCACTACAGTTACTCTGGTTGGGAGAGCGGCGTCCAGCACTACAGTACTCTGGCTGATAGAGTGGGCGTCCAGCACTTCAGTACTTGGCTGAGAGAGCGGGTCCAGCAACTACAGTACTCTGGCTGAGAGAGCGGCGTCCAGCACTACGGTACTCTGGCTGTAGAGAGCGGTTTGTGGCCAGCACTACAGTACTCTGGCTTGAGGAGAGCGGCGTCCAGCAACAGTACTCTGGCTGAGAGGGCGGTGTCCAGCACTACGATACTCTGGCTGAGAGAGCGGCGTCCAGCATACAGTACTCTGGCTGAGGAGAGCGGGCGTCCAGCACTACAGTACTCAGGTGTGAGAGCGGCGTCCAGCACTCAGTACTCAGGCTGAGAGGAGCGGCGTCCAGCACTACAGTTCGTGGTGAGAGGCGGCGTTCCAGCACTACAGTACTCTGGTGATGAGTAGGCGAGGCGTTCCGCACTACCGTACTTTCTGGCGGGAGAGAGCGGCGTCAGCATACAGTACTCTGGTGAAGGAGTGCGGCGTCCGCACTACAGTTACTCTGGTGGAGAGAGCGGCGTCCAGCACTACAGTATCTGGCTGTGTGTGGCGTGCGTCCAGCACTACCGTACTCTGACTGAGAGAAGCGGCCGTCTCGAAGCACTCACAGTTTTACTCAGGCTGAGAGGCGGCGTCGAGCACTCACAGTATCAGGCTGAGAGAGCGGCGTCTCAGCACTGACAGTACTCTGGCTGAGAGAGGGCGTCCAGCCTACTACAGTACTCTGGTTGAGAGAGCGGCGTCCAGAACTACAGTACTCTGGCTGATTTAGAGTGGCCGTCCAGCACTACAGTACTCTGGCTGAGAGAGCGGCGTCCAGCACCTACAGTACTCTGGTGAGAGAGCGGCGTCCAGCACTACAGTACTCTGGTGATTGAGAGCGGTTGTCCAGCACTACAGTACTCTGGCTGATGAGAAGCGGCGTCCAGCACTACAGTACTCTGGCTGAGAGAGCAGCGTCAGCACTACAGTACTCTGGTAAGAGAGCGGACGTCAGCATACTGTTCTCTGGTGGAGAGAGCGGGTCCAGCACTACAGTACTCTGGCTGAGGAGCGGCGTCCGCACTACTGTACTCTGGTGAGAGAGCGGCGTAAGCACTACAGTACTCTGGCTGAAGAGAGCGGCGTAAGCAACGTACAGTTCTCTGGTGAGAGTGCGGACGTCCAGCACTACAGTACTCTGGCTGAGAGAGCAGCCGTCCGCACTACAGTACTCTGGGTGAGAGAGCGGGCGTCCAGCACTACAGTACTCTGGTGAGAGAGCGGCGTTCTGCAATACAGGTACTCTGGTGAGGAGGGCGGCGTCCAGCACTACAGTATCTGGCTGGAGAGAGCGGCGTTCCAGCACTACAGTACTTGGCGGATGAGTGACGGGTACTGCACTAAAGTCTCTGGCTGATGAGGCGGCGTTCCAGCACTACAGGACTCTGGATGAGAGAGCAGCGTCCAGCATACAGTCTCTGGCGAGAGCGCGGCCGTCAGCACTACAGTATCAGGTGTTGAGAGCGGCGTCCAGCACTACAGTACTCTGGCTGAGAGAGCGGCGTCCAGCCACTACAGTACTCTGGCTGAGGAAGAGCGGGCGTTCCAGCACTACCGTACTCTGGCTTGAGAGAGCGGCGTCCAGCAACTACAGTACTCTGTGAGAGAGCGGCGACAGGCACTCACAGTACTCAGGCTCGAAGAGAGAAGAGCGGCGGCCAGACTACAGTTACTCGACTGACCCAGTAGAGTGAGCGGCGACCAAGCACTACCACAGTACTCTGGCTGAAGTAGAGCAGCGTTCCAGCACTACAGTACTCTGGTGAGAGAGCGGCGTCCAGCCACTACAGTACCTGTTGGTGAGGGAGAGCGGCGTTCCAGCACTACAGTACTCTGCTGAGAGAGAGGCGTCAGCATACAGTACTTGGCTGAGAGAGCCGGCGTCCAGCCACTACGTACTCTGGCTGAGAGAGAGGCGTCCGCAATACAGTACTCTGGACTGAGAGAGAGCGGTGTCCAAGCACTTCAGTACTCCTGGCTGAGAGAGGAGCGCGTCCTGGCACTTACAGTACTCTGGCTGAGAGAGCGGCGTCCAGCCTACAGTTCTTCTGATGACTGAGAGCGGCGTCCTCCAGCACTACAGTACTCTGGCTGAGAGAGCGGCCGTCCAGCCATACGTACTCAGGCAAGACGGTTGATGTCACCTTCAGTCGTGGTCTGGGACCGTTGAGCTGCTCACATCCAGACATGGTTTACTATCAGGTAAGTTACCCATAGTTAATAACGTATCTATTACATTATTTTTCCATATAGGAGTTATTCTCTTCATCTTGATGCTGTAAAGTTGTTGTAGTTTACACCTCTGTCTGACTTATACCCCTATATAGCCTAACTCACACCCTCTGCCTGGACTTATACCCCGAGGCTAACTCACACCCCTTGCCTGACTTATTCCTTAGGCCTAACTCACACCTCTGCCTGACTTTATACCCCTGCCTAACTCCACACCCGCTCTGCCTGAACTTATACCCCTAGGTCTAACCACAACCCTCTGCTGACGTTTACCCGAGGCCCTAATCACACCCGCTGTGACTTATACAATCAGGACCTAACTCACACCCTCTGCCTGACTTATAACCTCTAGGCCTACTCCACCACCTCTGCCTTGTACTTATACCCTAGTACCTATCTCACACCTCTCTGGCCTGACTTATACCCTAGGCCTTAACTCACACCCTCTGCATGACTTATTCCCTAGGCCTAACTCCACCTTGCCTATCTTATTCCCCTAGACTAACGCACTCCTCTGCCTGACTTATACCCTTAGGGCTAACTCACACCATCTGCCTGACTTATACCCCTAGAACCTAACTCACACCCTCTGCCCTGATTATACCCCTAGGACCTTACTGCTCACCCTCTGCCTGAACTTATACCTCTAGGCTAACATCACACCTCTGCCTGACTTATACCTCTAGACCTATAAATAAAAATAACTTCACCCTCTGCATGACTGATTACCCCTAGACCTAACTCACACCCTCTGTGCCTGTCTTAATACCTCTTGACTAACTTCTCAACTCTGCCTGAACTTATACCCCGTAGGCCTAACTTCACCTTGCCTGACTTATACCCATTGACCTAA
Source organism: Cherax quadricarinatus (assembly GCF_026875155.1). Taxonomy (NCBI): domain Eukaryota; kingdom Metazoa; phylum Arthropoda; class Malacostraca; order Decapoda; family Parastacidae; genus Cherax; species Cherax quadricarinatus. The sequence continues at coordinate 26,198,709 of NC_069484.1, read as the reverse complement.
CTCTCACCCTCTGCCTGACTTAGACACTTGACTATTACTCACACCCTCTGCCTGCTTATTACCTCTATGCCTAACTACCACCCTCTGCCTGACTTTATACCTATAGGCCTAACTCACACCCTCTGCCTGGACTTATACCTCTAGGCTAACTCACACCCTCTGCCTGACCGATATAAACCTCTAGGCCTAAATCACCCTCTGCCTGATTATTCCCTAGGCTAACTCACACCCTTGACTGACTTATACCTCTAGCTACTCAACCCTCTGCCTGACTTATACCCCTCTAGGCCTAACTCACAACCCTTGCCTGACCTTATACCTCTAGGCCTTGCTCACCCCCTCTGTTCTGGCTTATCCCCTTGGCCTAAACTCCACCCTTGCCTGACTTATATCCCTATGCCTAACTCACACCCTCTGCCTGAACTTATACCCCGAGGCCTAAAACTCCACACCCTCTGCCTGACTTATATAATCCCTAACCCGTGGACGTACGGATGTTGGCGAAAATACCTACCACGGCATAAAATTTTGGGAATTAAATTTTAGGCATGTATTTTGCCAATTGCCCCCTCCTCCCATCTAATGGTCGCACTTCGACCATTAGGAGACTATTACGAAAATAACCCATTTTTTAATTTTTACAGCGCTTGATGTTGTAATTTTTTTCTTTTACTTTTTATTCTTGTAATTAAAAACATGTGTCTAGACAACAAAATGTAACTGTAAGGAAGAAGAAGCAAATAAAAAAACTGTTGTGTAAGAGTTACGTTACTAGACTGATAGTAGTATCAGTAAGTTAGTGGTGTAGCTTACCTCTCCAAGTGACTGTATAGAATGTAAGTATCCAGTAGCCTAGTAGTTACTTCCTCGTACAACTGTGGAACAAGTTACGGGTGTTGTATTAAGTATATCAGTTAGTCTAGTAGTTACTCCCTCGTACAACTGTAGTACTAGTTACGGTTGTTGTATTAAGAATATCAGTAGCCTAGTAGTTACTTCGCCTCGTACAACTGTAGTACAAGCTTACGGTGTTTGTACTAAGAGTATCAGTTAGCCTTAGTAGTTACTTCTGTACAAATGTAGTACAGTTTACGTTGTTTATTAAGAGAATAAGTTAGTCTAGTAGTTACTACCCTCGTACAAACTGTAGTACAAGTACGGTGTTATTATTGAGAGTATCAGTAGTCTAGTGTTACTTCCCTCGTCCAACTGTAGTACAAGTTACGGTTGCTTTATTGGAGTATCAGTAGTTAGAATTTACTTCCCTCGTCCAATGTAGTACAGTTACGATGGTTAATTAAGAGTATTAGTAGTGTCTAGTAGTTACTTACCTCATTCAATCTGTAGTACAAGTTACGATAGTTTATTAGGAGTATTAGTAGTCTAGTAGTTACTTCCCTCGTACAACTGTAGTACTAGGTTACGATGCTATATTAGAGAATCAGTAGTCTAGTAGTTACTACCCTCGTCCAACTGTAGTACAATTTACGGTGCTATATTAGTGGAGTATCAGTAGCTTCTAGTAGTTTTACTTCCTCGTACAATGTAGTACAAGTTACGATGGTTTATTAAGAGTTACAGTAGTCTAGTAGTTATTTTCCTCGTCCAACTGTAGTACAAGTTATGATGGTTTACTAGAGTAACAGTGTATAGTAGTTACTTCATTCCGTACAACTGTAGTACTAGTTACGATGGTTTATTAAAGAGTATCAGTAGTCTTGTAGTTACTTACTCTTACATATGTAGTACTAGTTTTCGTGGTTTATTATGAGTATCAGTAGTCTTGTTGTTACTTCCCTCTTACAACTGTAAGTACAGTTACTGATGGTTTATTAAGGAGTATCAGTAGTCTAGTAGTAGTTCCCTCTTACAACTGTATAGTACTAGTTACGATGGTTTATTTAAGAGTTATCAGTAGACTAATGGGTTTACTTACATCTTACGGGACATCCTGGCGGCGGCCTTATTATCACTTTGCTTATCTATCAGGTAAAGTTTGCCACATGTAACTTAACAATAGATTTCATTTTTATTTTTTTTTTAATTGATGTACTTGTGTATATAAGATGTATAAGTTGGTTGTGACTAGTATCCAGCAAGATTACCACTTAGTGCCAGATATTTATTACTTAATAAAGGAGTCGATGTCAATCGTATTTAACGTTGTTGTTTGCTGTTTGTTGTTTGTTATTGTTATTATTGTTGTTTTTGTTCCTTGACTGTTTATACTTTTCTTTCTGCTTTTGTTGTAGTTATTGTCTTTTCTATTGTTCAAGTTGTTTTCTGTTATTTTGTGGTATTGTGATGGAGTTGTATACCTGGGTCTACCTGTGGTGGGTTTCGGGGTCAACAACGCCCCCATGGCACGGGTTTGTGACTCAGGCCTGGTGGTGGGATCAAGCGGATCAAGCTGGCTGTTACTGCTGGTGCCGCCTATATAGCCGTTATGAACCACATCCCGGGCTGGTCTGGTACTGACTTTTACGCTATCTAACCATAGGTGGTAAGAATAAGTGAGTGATGTGGGTAAGATGGATCAGTAAACATTGTTGATTACATCAAGATGACGGAGATGTGAGTCACACAGGGATGAGATGTTTTTTACAAATTTATTTGAAGTAACGCCACAATGTTCAAAATCCTGTACAATTATATAAATCCAAATAGAATATAAAACAACCATTAACTCTTCGTAAAGTTAGTGACACTGATACATTTTTCATTACAATAATTGAGTAAGGAAGTGAATAATTTGCAGTGCAGTGTTTATTATTTAAAGATCTCACAACCCGGGCAGAGAAGGTGCTGAGTCAGGATGAGTGAAGGTTCCTGCGCTGAAGTCGTGGTGCTGGGACCAGTGATCTAGGACGGGTCGTCATGACTTTGCTTGCCAAGTATTATTTCACTCGAGAAAGCTCAGTGAGTCATCAATGATGTTAGATCAATAGTTTTTACCTAAATTAGGTTTACCTCATTAAGATACATCCAAATTCTCCGACTCTTAAAATGGAAGCTTCGAGGACGACAACTTCAAACTATCGAAGGATCTGTTAAAGTTAGAGGTTTTTGTCATTTTTTTTTTTACATTTATAGCTAATTCTACGAGGCACGGAATATAACTTGCAAACACCGGGTTATTCTGCTAGTGCCAGAATGATTTGTCGAACCATATTGTTCATAGAATCAATAGTCTCGTTGTCTCCCACCATCACCAAAAATTCAAGTACGCCTGTTGGCATGTAGAAAACACACCACGTACCGTCATAAACGCTCCTTCAAGCTCTAACTTCTTTTTCTCACTCAAATACAATAATTCAGAATAAACCACTGTCTTCCACCATTCATCCTGTGGCATGCAAAGCGTATGTAACCTTTATTTGGGGCATGTACACTCCCTCATTTACAGGCTATATCCCCCAAACCAGCGAACCAAAGTGCTAAAGGTTGATGATAGGGCCCATCGTTCAATCAGTACTCGGGTCCAGCCAATGAGACGGTGGCTTTGGCAACTGCAGAGTTGTTGTGGGTGCCTCACACCTGTCTGTTCTTGTCATTTCCCATTCTAGAGCTGCGTTGAAGCACAGGTTTCTCTTTAGTGGCTTTATTCTGCCTTGCTTGCCGTGGAGTGCCTAATACCTATTGTTGATACTTTTGATATAATATACATATCGTTGTACTGGGTGAAGGGATAATACAAGTCAAAAAGTTTTTCTGTGTGTTTTTTTTGCTCCCTTTATACCAGGGATAACAGGCCTTTGAGACTCCTGAGTTGCAATATTGGGGGCATGTCCAGGATCTGGAGCTGGACTTATAGGACGGGTTGAGCATAGGGTATGCTGGAAGCAGGAACTTTGTGTAGCTTGCTGTCTGGTATTGCATTTGCTTTGCCATGCTTCACAAACTTTGCGTGTCAGCTTGTATTGTCGATAGTTCAACAGGTCGCTTCTAGCTTGTTCGGTGTGCTCGCATCGCTATGGTCAGTCTTGTTGTGTGTCGGGTTTTGCAGTCAGTCTTGGCTATTGTGTATCCGTTCTTGCAAGTGTACTGTGCATATTCTGCGTCTTTACTGGGAATAGCTAAGATTCTGTTCTGCAAATAACGTGGTAGTTGGGGTAGGGTATTCTGCAATCGTACTGTGCAATAGCAAATAACCTTATACATTGGGGGTTGCCACCTTAGACGAGTTAGGACGTATGGTTGTCGTCATATACTTTTTTTAACGTGCCTAAATTGTCCTACAGCGTTTTTGGCAAAATTGCTCATTGCATTTGGCATTGATAACGAATGCTACTTCACAGCGCGCAACCTCATACACTTTACTACCGAAATACTTTGGGAAACAGGAGATGGACTACATCAGACCTTCTCCCTCTACGGGCCAGAATAAAAAAAACTGATGTTCTCGCTGGAGGAAAAACTGAATGCATCAACTGAGCAAAATTGTCTGTCTCATGCAACTGGGTACGTCTGAAAGCGAATCAACTTGCGTTGGCAACTTGAGTTGGCGAAATATCAATCTGAGAGACTAGGGAACAGAGGGCATTTGCCAAGGTAAGAGTTTGATAAGGAAAAAGAAAGAGGCAGTTTTTCGCAGTTGTAAATGACTTTGGTACAGAAAGCCGTAAGCGAGCCGAACCAGAACAATTTTTTCAAACTTTAAAAAATCAGCTTGAACTGCTGGTCTAAAATATTATGAAAGTGGAAAGAGACAAAGAGATGTTCTACGCATGCGCTGGGTTGGGAGAGGGTGAGGTCGGCGCATGAGAGAGTTCGCATGGGTAGAGGCCTATGGTGTGGGTGTCCTAATTGACATGGATACCAGGAAAATTTGGTGCGTTCTGATGGATGAAACGTGATTAGTGTCTCACTTCATATAGGAAGTGTTGTATCTGGTCCTGGTGCACAATAGGTGGAACGTAATTTGTCAAACCACATAATAGGGTGAGTGAATAATGGAAAAACAGTGAGCGATGCAACGACACCGTGATGAGGCGAGTTCACGGGGGAAATACCCGAGTATTCAAGCCTCACTCATCGGGCCAGATCTTAATGGTCGACTTCTAATGTGTGTAAAATTAACTGACATTTAAGTCGCTTTGTGAATAGAAAAGCAGTGATAATAGCACTATGTTAAGGGAATGGGTGAAGTGAAACGAGTTCCATTTCTCCTAAGTGAAGCACATGTTAAAACGTGCGGCCTGTCCCAGAAACACCACGGAGTTTTACGGAGTCTCGTCTCCTAAATCGGGACACCTAGGCGATATTCATTAGTCCTGCTGAAAGAAGAATTCTATACGATTGGCAGGACATTCTAAACAGAGAAGGAAATGAGGAAAAAGTGATAGATAAGGAATGCTGCCTCTTCGCCCCACAGTTAAGGTAACTTCTCATTTATATCAGACTCATAACTGGCCGTAAGGTGTTATAATAGGACAGGTAATGTGGGCACTACAAAGATCTCCAGTGACCTCAGTAGTAAACTTGGTAAGTGTTAGTCATATATGTTGGACACGTGTAACCTTTCCTCCTTTTCTTTGGTCCCAAATATATGCATACAGGCATGGCGTAACAATTTGTACCGCATGCCTATTGGTGTTATCACCTTATTTTTACTTATACTGGTCTAGGATAGATGTGTTTTAAGGTGGTGTGAGGTCCATGGGGTTAGTTTGGGATCGACACGAGTGGCTTAGTTTTCTCACACGTCTACACGGGGGTTTTTCCTGTATTAACAATATATGGTTGTCACTTCCAGTGAGATTTTTGTATAATTTCCACATGAGTCTCATACAGGTAACCTTTAAAAAAAATCCCACAGATTGGGTGGTCCTGTGGATTAAGGTGTCATGTGGTTCTGGCTCACCATGAGGGGGCCAGTTACAACATGGGTTCGTTTCCTTGGATAGTGCAGTGTTGTTTAGTGTTAAAATTACCTACGATTAACCCTAAAATAAGTTCATATAACGTGACTTATCTTTCTTGGGAAGTCCTTGTGATACATTATTTAATGCCCAGCTGTAAACTACAGTTAAAATCAGGCGATGATTATAAACCTGTTGTATATTACATAAATACATATATTGTTTGTGGGGATACAGAAAGTTACGCAGTTACTTTCTCTTGTTGCATAAACTGATGATGTGACTTAATGGTTGCCAACTTGTTTAGTTTAATTATGTTTATTATGGCACCCCATACCCGTCCTGTGGCGGTGTCAATAGATTACAGAGGTACATATTTGGTCCAGGGACTGGACTCAAAGTTTTGATAGCTGAGCAGTTTAGAGGTAACCAACGACTGTAGGTCTGGGCAGCGGTGGGTGAATGCCTGTTGTAAGTACTGGTGAGAGGGGTGTGTAGGCCAGGTCCGATAGGAACACGTACGAGGTTGATAATAGGATAGTCTTCCCCAGCTTCCACAGGTTTCTCGTTTTCTGTCTGAGTCGCAGGTTTCTGGGGAAACTCGTTTTTAATGTTGATGATGTTGGAGGCACCTGACCAACACTTGGACATGAACTCGTTTAGATCGCGATTCTCGCACTTGTTCACGTATGCAACCCTGAGGAGAGAAGAACAATGACGATAAAGAAGTAGAAAACTAAATTGTTGTCAACAAGAGGATAAAAAACTCCAGAAACCCGCAATTAGCAAAGGACCCTAGTGGAAATAAATATATATATATATATATATATATATTATATATATATATATATATATATATATATATATATATATATATATATATATATATATATATATATGAATGTGTAAATTCAAGAATTATGTGGATTAAAGTAAAAGTTGGATGCGAGAAGTGGGTCATAATAAGCGTGTATGCACCTGGAGAAGAGAGGAATGTAGAGGAGAGAGAGAGATTTTGGGAGATGTTAAGTGAATGTATAGGAGCCTTTGAACCAAGTGAGAGAGTAATTGTGGTAGGGGACCTGAATGCTAAAGTAGGAGAAACTTTTAGAGAGGGTGTGGTAGGTAAGTTTGGGGTGCCAGGTGCAAATGATAATGGGAGCCCTTGGATTGAACTTTGTATAGAAAGGGGTTTAGTTATAGGTAATACATATTTTAAGAAAAAGAGGATAAATAAGTATACAAGATATGATGTAGGGCGAAATGACAGCAGTTTGTTGGATTATGTATTGGTAGATAAAAGACTGTTGAGTAGACTTCAGGATGTACATGTTTATAGAGGGGCCACAGATATATCAGATCACTTTCTAGTTGTAGCTACACTGAGAGTAAAAGGTAGGTGGGATACAAGGAGAATAGAAGTATCAGGGAAGAGAGAGGTGAAGGTTTATAAACTAAAAGAGGAGGCAGTTAGGGTAAGATATAAACAGCTATTGGAGGATAGATGGGCTAATAAGAGCATAGGCAATGGGGTCGAAGAGGTATGGGGTAGGTTTAAAAATGTAGTGTTAGAGTGTTCAGGAGAAGTTTGTGGTTACAGGAAAGTGGGTGCGGGAGGGAAGAGGAGCGATTGGTGGAATGATGATGTAAAGAGAGTAGTAAGGAAGAAAAAGTTAGCATATGAGAAGTTTTTACAAAGTAGAAGTGATGCAAGGAGGGAAGAGTATATGGAGAAAAAGAGAGAGGTTAAGAGAGTGGTGAAGCAATGTAAAAAGAGAGCAAATGAGAGAGTGGGTGAGATGTTATCAACAAATTTTGTTGAAATAAGGAAAAGTTTTGGAGTGAGATTAACAAGTTAAGGAAGCCTAGAGAACAAATGGATTTGTCAGTTAAAAATAGGAGAGGAGAGTTATTAAATGGAGAGTTAGAGGTATTGGCAAGATGGAGGGAATATTTTGAGGAATTGTTAAATGTTGATGAAGATAGGGAAGCTGTGATTTCGTGTATAGGACAAGGAGGAATAACATCTTGTAGGAGTGAGGAAGAGCGAGTTGTGAGTGTGGGGGAAGTTCGTGAGGCAGTAGGTAAAATGAAAGGGGATAAGGCAGCCGGGATTGATGGGATGAAGATAGAAATGTTAAAAGCAGGTGGGGATATAGTTCTGGAGTGGTTGGTGCAATTATTTAATAAATGTATGGAAGAGGGTAAGGTACCTAGGGATTGGCAGAGAGCATGCATAGTTCCTTTGTATAAAGGCAAAGGGGATAAAAGAGAGTGCAAAAATTATAGGGGGATAAGTCTACTGAGTATACCTGGTAAAGTGAATGGTAGAGTTATTATTGAAAGAATTAAGAGTAAGACGGAGAATAGGATAGCAGATGAACAAGGAGGCTTTAGGAAAGGTAGGGGGTGTGTGGCCCAGGTGTTTACAGTGAAACATATAAGTGAACAGTATTTAGATAAGGCTAAAGAGGTCTTTGTGGCATTTATGGATTTGGAAAAGGCGTATGGCAGGGTGGATAGGGGGGCAATGTGGCAGATGTTGCAAGTGTATGGTGTAGGAGGTAGGTTACTGAAAGCAGTGAAGAGTTTTCACGAGGATAGTGAGGCTCAAGTTAGAGTATGTAGGAAAGAGGGAAATTTTTTCCCAGTAAAAGTAGGCCTTAGACAAGGATGTGTGATGTCACCGTGGTTGTTTAATATATTTATAGATGGGGTTGTAAGAGAAGTAAATGCGAGGGTCTTGGCAAGAGGCGTGGAGTTAAAAGATAAAGAATCACACACAAAGTGGGAGTTGTCACAGCTGCTCTTTGCTGATGACACTGTGCTCTTGGGAGATTCTGAAGAGAAGTTGCAGAGATTGGTGGATGAATTTGGTAGGGTGTGCAAAAGAAGACAATTATAGGTGAATACAGGAAAGAGTAAGGTTATGAGGATAACAAAAAGATTAGGTGATGAAAGATTGAATATCAGATTGGAGGGAGAGAGTATGGCGGAGGTGAATGTATTCAGATATTTGGGAGTGGACGTGCCAGCGGATGGGTCTATGAAAGATGAGGTGAATCATAGAATTGATGAGGGGAAAAGAATGAGTGGTGTACTTAGGAGTCTGTGGAGACAAAGAACTTTGTCCTTGGAGGCAAAGAGGGGAATGTATGAGAGTATAGTTTTACCAACGCTCTTATATGGGTGTGAAGCATGGGTGATGAATGTTGCAGCGAGGAGAAGGCTGGAGGCAGTGGAGATGCCATGTCTGAGGGCAATGTGTGGTGTGAATATAATGCAGAGAATTCGTAGTTTGGAAGTTAGGAGGAGGTGCGGGATTACCAAAACTGTTGTCCAGACGGCTGAGGAAGGATTGTTGAGGTGGTTCGGACATGTAGAGAGAATGCAGCGAAACAGAATGACTTCAAGAGCGTATCAGTATGTAGTGGAAGGAAGGTGGGATAGGGGTCGGCCTAGGAAAGGTTGGAGAGAGGGGGTAAACGAGGTTTTGTGTGCGAGGGGCTTGGACTTCCAGCAGGCATGCGTGAGCGTGTTTGATAGGAGTGAATGGAGACAAATGGTTTTTAATACTTGACGTGCTGTTGGAGTGTGAGCAAAGTAACATTTATGAAGGGGTTCAGGGAAACCGGCAGGCCAGACTTGAGTCCAGGAGATGGGAAGTACAGTGCCTGCACTCTGAAGGAGGGGTGTTAATGTTGCAGTTTAAAAACTGTAGTGTAAAGCACCCTTCTGGCAAGACAGTGATGGAGTGAATGATGGTGAAAGCTTTTCTTTTTCGGGCCTCCCTGCCTTGGTGGAAATCGGCCAGTGTGATAATAAAAATAAAAAAATATGTATATATATATATATATATATATATATATATATATATATATATATATATATATATATATATATATATATATATATATATATATATATATATGTCGTGCCTAATATGTAAAACTGGTCAATTAGCAAGAACTCATTTAAAATTAAGTCCATTCTAAAAAAAATTCTTATACGTTTAAAGATATATTTTTTTCATTAATGTTAATGTAAAAAATTATAATTTTGCACTAAAAGAATCTTAGAAAACTTACCTAACCTTATTATAACAAGAACAATTTATTTTAGCCTAACCCAACTAAATATATTTTAGATTTGTTTACAGAAATTTAATTCTAAACAAACACAGTGAAATATATTTTTTTCGTTAGGTTCAGAATGTTTTTGGCGAAATTATTGCATACACAAATTTTCACTTGTCCTCTATGGCAAGATGAACGTTGCTATTTAAGCCAAGATCGCAAATTCTGCCTATTCGGCACGACATATATATATATATATATATATATATATATATATATATATATATATATATATATATATATATATATATATATATATATATATATATATATATATATATATGTTGTGCCGAATAGGCAGAATTTGCAATCTTGGCTTAAATAGCAACGCTCATCTTGCCATATAGGACAAGTGAAAATTTGTGTATGCAATAATTTCGCCAAAATCATTCTGAACCTAACGAAAAAAATATATTTCACTGTGTTTGTTTAGTATTAAATTATTGTAAACAAATCTAAAATATATTTAGTTGAGTTAGGCTAAAATTAATTGCGCTTGTTATGATAAGGTTAGGTAAGTTTTCTAAGTTCCTTTTGGTGCAAAATTATAAATTTTTACATAAACATTAATGAAAAAAATATATCTTTAAACGTATAAGAGAAATTTTTAGAAAGGACTTAATTTTAAATGAGTTCTTGCTAATTGACCAGTTTTACATATTCGGCACGACATATATATATATATATAATATATATATATATATATATATATATATATATGTCGTGCCGAATATGTAAAACTGGGCAATTAGCAAGAACTCATTTAAAATTATGTCCTTTCTGAAATTTTCTCTTATACGTTTAAAGATATATTTTTTTCACTGATATTAATGTAAAAATTTTTAATTTTGCACCAAAAGAATCTTAGAAAACTTACCTAACCTTGCTACAACGAGAGCAGTTTATTGTAGCCTAACCCAACTAAATATATTTTAAATACATTTACAATAATTTAGTACTAAACAAACACAATCAAACATATTTTTTTTTGTTAGGTTCAGAATGATTTTGGCGAAATTATTGCATACACAAAGTTTCACTTGTCCTATATGGCAAGATGAGCGTTACTATTTAAGCCAAGATCGCAAGTTCTGCCTATTCGGCACGACATATATATATATATATATATATATATATATATATATATATGTCGTGCCGAATATGTAAAACTGGCCAATTAGCAAGAACTCATTTTAAATTAAGTCCTTTCTGAAATTTTCTCTTATATGTTTAAAGATATATTTTTTTCATTAATGTTAATGTAAAAAATTTTAATTTTGCACCAAAAGAATCTTAGAAAACTTACCTAACCTTATTATAACAAGAACAATTTATTTTAGCCTAACCCATCTAAATATATTTTAGATTTGTTTACAATAATTTAATACTAAACAAACACAGTGAAATATATTTTTTTTCGTTAGGTCAGAATGATTTTGGCGAAATTATTGCATACACAAATTTTCACTTGTCCTATATAGCAAGTTGATCGTTGCTATTTAAGCGAAGATCGCAAGTTCGCCTATTCGGCACGACATATATATTATATATTATATATATATTATATATATATATATATATATATATATATATAATATATATATAATATATATATATATGTATATATATATATATGTATATATATATATATATATATATATTATATATATAATATATATATATATATATATATATATATATATATATATATATATATTTATATATATATATATATATGTCGTGCCGAATATGTAAAACTGGTCAATTAGCAAGAACTCATTTAAAATTAAGTCCTTTCTTAAATTTTCTCTTATACGTTTGAAGATATATTTTTTTCATTAATGTTAATGCAAAATTTTTTAATTTTGCCACCAAAAAGATCTTAGAAAACTTACCTAACCTTTATTATAACAGGAACAATTTTTTTTTAGCCTAACCAACTAAATATATTTTAAATACGTTTACAATAATTTAATACTAAACAAACACAATCAAATATATTTTTTTTCGTTAGGTTCAGAATGATTTTGGCGAAATTATTGCATACACAAATTTTCACATGTCCTATATGGCAAGATGAGCGTTGCTATTTAAGCAAGTTCGCAAGTTCTGTCTATTCGGACGACATATATATATATATATATATATATATATATATATATATATATATTATATATATATATATATATATATATATATATATATATATATATATATATATTATATATAAATACTTTTGTATCAATCAAATCACATATTACTCGGGTAGATAATTTCCAGTAGCTCCTTCATGTGTTAGCCAGTATGTTTTAAATAAGTGACCCACTGATCAGATCAGACTGGTTCCGAACCCTTGACTGGTCGAACCTCGACTGGTCGGAAACCCTCGACGGTTTCAAAACGGATTCGTTGGACAATAAAGCAGACTGTAAACGGATGGAGTTGTAGGCGCCCTTATCAAACACAAACAATAAATATAAATCAGGAACGCACACCAGGTAAGCTGTCCTAATATCAAGTACAGTTAGAAATAGAAATACAAATAGCTAGAGCTTCACTTTAAGGAGGTTATTAATAGAGTATTCAAGAGGTTGCTAGTAGAATTACAGTAAATCAACCATTCAAATCATTATGAAGCCCTGTGTAGTCTGCAATCAATCAAACAAACGGGCTTCCACATGGATGAATTGTCATTTTTGTGGAAATTGGTGTCACTTCCCTTGTGCAGATATCCAAGAACTATCTACAAGCAGTATTAAAACAGGGAAGTGTTTTTGGGTATGCCCAAATGAGATAAATCTGTGGACTAAAATCACATTGGTATTAAAAGAGGATAACATCAAAGCTGCTTTCAAAGACAACCTGGAAGCTTTCTAAAACAGATGGGAACATAAAAAGTCTGGGCTGAATGGTACTGCCCTTGATACTGGCCATGTAGTCAGAAACTGTAAGGCTGGAGGTGATATCCTGGTAGTCAGTAAATGTGGGGCTGATAGTGCTGTCCTGGGAGACAGTAATGGTGAAGCTGGAGGTGCTCTCCTGGGAGACAGTAATGGTGAAGCTGGAGGTGCTCTCCTGGGAGACAGTAATGGTGAAGCTGGAGATTTTGTCCAGGTAGTCAGGAATTATACGCAGGAAGGAATGCATATAAATGACCTCATGGGAGACAGGAGCCGTAGTGGGGAAACAAGCGTAGTCAAAGATAAGATAAAACCAATATTGCAAACTAGAAATACCACAGGAAATAGCAAACAAGAGGACTCCACTAACAATAGTGAGGATATATTACCAAAAACAACTGGTGGGAGCTCCATTGTTGGTGCTAGGGAGGATAGGAATAAGACAGGTAAACATGCACCAACAGGGAATACAGTCACAGAAATCCAAGGCAAACGGGAACCAAGCCTGTGCACATACTATGCATTTGGTATTTGCAGGCATGATAAATCTGGAAAAACAGATGGGACGTGCAACTATGACCACCCTAGAAAATACCGTGCCCATATGACAACAGGAAAATGCAAACTCCCTTCCTGTAAGCTTTTTCACCCTGAAATGTGTACCACTTCAGTACAGGAAAGACTGTGCTATAACTTAAATTGCCAGGCATACCATCTAAAGGGGACAAAAAGATACAAAACATCCAGGCCATGGGAAAACCTGGGTAGCCACAGCCACTCAAGAGGGAGAGGTTTTTTAGTGCCAGGAAGGAAAAAAAACTGGCAGGAAATGGAAGAAATCGTACACCAAATCCAGTCATTCCTGGAGTGGAACCACAGTCGATGGCCTCCACTCCAAACCGACAGATACAGATACTAATGCCAGAAAAAAAATCCCCCCCCCCCAGTACCAACAATACCACCAGTCCGATGACATTCTTCTTTGCAAATATACAGGGTCTAAAGCCAGCAACAAACAACAAAATACCTTTCATCCGTGGACTGCTTGCAGAGGCAAAGGCAATGTTCGCGGCTTTCACTGAGACCCACATAAAGGATCACTTGGACAACGAAATATGGATCCCAGGTTACAACCTATACAGATGCGACAGAGTGAACAGGCAAAAGGGGAGGGTTGGCCTGTACATTGCAGAGTCACTTGTTTGCACAGAACTACTTAATGCCTCAAATGATATAGTGGAAGTTTTAGCAGTAAAGATCGAGAACCAAAACCTAGTCATTGTGGTAGTCTACAAGCCTCCGGATGCAACATCCCAGCAATTCCAGGAACAGCTGTTAAAAATTGGCCACTGTCTGGAAAATCTGCCAGCTCCTGCACCCAACATCTTGCTCCTGGGGGATTTCAACTTAAGGCACCTAAAATGGAGGAATATAGCAAATAACGTTGTTGCAGAAATAACACCAGGAGGCAGCTTTGATGAAAACTCACACTCACACGAGCTTTTAAATCTCTGCACAAAATTCAATTTAAACCAGCAAATAATAGAGCCTACTAGACTGGAGAATACACTAGACCTCATCTTCACTAACAATGATGATCTGATACGAAATGTCACCATATGAAATACAATATACTCAGATCACAACATAATTGATGTTCAGACATGTAAACGCGGAGCCCCAGACCGACATAATGAGGTTAGTCACGAGGGAGCATTCACCAAAAATTCAACTTCAAAAAACAAAAAACATAAAGTGGGACCAAGTAAACCAAGTCCTAACCGATATAAGCTGGGAAGATATACTAAGCAACACAGACCCCAACTTATGCCTAGAACAGATTAACTCAGTGGCACTCGATGTATGCACAAGGCTTATTCCTATAAGAAAAAGGAGGAGTAGATGTAAAATAGAAAGAGACAGGCGCTCCCTTTACAGGCGACGGAAAAGAATAACAGAGCGGCTAAAAGAGGTCAATATATCTGAAATGCATAGGGAGATACTGGTCAGAGAAATAGCAAGCATCGAACTTAAGCTAAAGGAATCTTATAGGAGTCAGGAATCGCGGGAAGAACTAAAAGCCATAAATGAAATCGAAAGAAACCCAAAGTATTTATTCTCCTATGCCAAATCAAAGTCGAGAACAACGTCCAGTATTGGGCCCCTAACTAAACAAGATGGGTCCTACACAGATGACTTCAAGGAAATGAGTGAGCTACTCAAGTCCCAATATGACTCAGTTTTTAGCAAGCCGCTAACCAGACTGAGAGTCGAAGATCAAAATGAATTTTTTATGAGAGAGCCACAGAATTTGGTTAACACAAGCCTATCTGATGTTATCCTGACGCCAAATGACTTCGAACAGGCGATAAATGACATGCCCATGCACTCTGCCCCAGGGCCAGACTCATGGAACTCCGTGTTCATCAAGAACTGCAAGAAGCCCCTATCACGAGCTTTTACCATCCTATGGAGAGGGAGCATGGACACGGGGGTCGTCTCACAGATACTATAAACAACAGACAAAGCCCCACTCCACAAAGGGGGCAGTAAAGCAATAGCAAAGAACTACAGACCGATAGCACTAACATCCCATATCATAAAAATCTTTGAAAGGGTCCTAAGAAGCAAGATAACCACCCATAAATTGCACAACCCAGGGCAACATGGGTTTAGAACAGGTCGCTCCTGTCTGTCTCAACTATTGGATCACTACGACAAGGTCCTAGATGCACTAGAAGACAAAAAGAATGCAGATGTAATATATACAGACTTTGCAAAAGCCTTCGACAAGTGTGACCATGGCGTAATAGCACACAAAATGCGTGCTAAAGGAATAACAGGAAAAGTCGATCGATGGATCAATAATTTCCTCACTAACAGAACACAGAGAGTAGTAGTCCACAGAGTAAAGTCCGAGGCAACTACGGTGAAAAGCTCTGTTCCACAAGGCACAGTACTCGCTCCCATCTTGTTCCTCATCTTCATATCCGAAATAGACAAGGATGTCAGCCACAGCACCGTGTCTTCCTTTGCAGATGACACCCGAATCTGCATGACAGTGTCTTCCATTGCAGACACTGCAAGGCTCCAAGCGGACATCAACCAAATCTTTCAGTGGGCTGCAGAAAACAATATGAAGTTCAACGATGAGAAATTTCAATTACTCAGATATGGTAAACACGAGGAAATTAAATCTTCATCAGAGTACAAAACAAATTCTGGCCACAAAATAGAGCGAAACACCAACGTCAAAGACCTGGGAGTGATCATGTCGGAGGATCTCACCTTCAAGGACCATAACATTGTATCAATTGCATCTGCTAGAAAAATGACAGGATGAGTAATGAGAACCTTCAAAACTAGGGATGCCAAGCCCATGATGACACTCTTCAGGTCACTTGTTTAATCTAGGCTGGAATATTGCTGCACACTAACAGCACCTTTCAAGGCTGGTGAAATTGCTGACCTAGAAAATGTACAGAGAACCTTCTCGGCGCGCATAATGGAGATAAAACACCTAAATTACTGGGAGCGCTTGAGGTTCCTGAACCTGTATTCCCTGGAATGCAGGCGGGAGAGACACATGATTATATACACCTGGAAAATCCTAGAAGGACTAGTACCGAACTTGCACACGGAAATCACTCACTACGAAAGCAAAAGACTTGGCAGACGATGCAACATCCCCCCAATGAAAAGCAGGAGTATCACTACCACGTTAAGAGACCATACAATAAGTGTCAGGGGCCCGAGACTGTTCAACTGCCTCCCAGCATACATAAGGGGGATTACCAACAGACCCCTGGCAGTCTTCAAGCTGGCACTGGACAAGCACCTAAAGTCGGTTCCTGACCAGCCGGGCTGTGGCTCGTACGTTGGCTTATGTGCAGCCAGCAGTAACAGCCAGGTTGATCAGGCTCTGATCCATCAGGAGGCCTGGTCACAGACCGCGCAGCGGGGGCGTTGACCCCCGGAACTCTCTCCAGGTACATACATACATATATATATATATATATATATATATATATATATATATATATATATATAATATATATATATATATATATATATATATATATAATATATATATATATATATATATATATATATATATATATATATATATATATATATATATATATATATATATATGTATATATACTGCATTGTACTGACCAGGCTGTTAGTCCTGTACCCTTTGTGGAAATTTGTCCGGACTGCCTCCATGTGAGTTGTATACCCTAGCAAGCTCTGTTGACACCGAGCCCTGAGGCTGGTAACCTCAGCCTCACAAGTGGCTTATAGGACAGATTTCCATAAATGACTGATGTTGCAAGAAAATCTCGCCTGCATGCACGAATAAAGGACTAACTTACTTGGTGTTGGAGAATATATCCTGGTCTTCAGCCTCCCTAAGCTTATCCCCTCTGGACTTCCCCTCAGAACCACGTGCAACCGGAGCCTTAATTCCTGCAATATTCAGTCAGTATCAGTGACCTGCCTGCACCTCAAAAATTTCTATTTCCAAGGGGGTGTGTATCCCCTAGTACAACTATGCAGGAAGTGACACTAGCTTCTAAGCTTAACAACCAGGAGACGCCGGCACATACTGATCATTGGCCGTCCAACTGCACAAAGACCCACAATTCAACTCACTCGTAAATTCCCCACAGAAACTGGACAGAATACTGAGAAAGAAAGGGAGGTCTCGTCTTACTGTATGTGCCTGATGGAGCAGGTCATCTACGGTACTTCGAGGTGCCTCCACCAGATTTCCCCAGGGCCTAGTATGTGTAGACACGTGGGGCGCCGCCTTGATGTTATGGCGGTGTGCCTCGTTCAGAGTTTCGACAAAGAAGGAGGCACTGTGGTCTCAAAATCCCATGCCTCGATGTTCAAACTTGGGCTGCCAGTTTTCCCTAGCTAACATAACCAAGAGTCTGCCTATATTACCGGCATATTACTACCTATGTTAAGGTCTTAGGTCTACATTATTATTATCTACACTTGCCTCAATACTCCTAATATTAGTTCACTAACAGTATAAACTAGCTACCTCTTCCTTCAAGGGTAAATCTATGAATTAAAATGTACCTTCCAACCTGGGTGTATGTGTGCGTTTTGGGTGGGTGTAAGGGCCCCCCAACTCAAGATGTTCCATTCGTGACATGTTGGGATCTTCGTACGTCGTATCTGCCGTGTGGAACTTTACGACTGAATAAGTTTCCACACCCTTTCCGTTCCATCTCTCGGTATCCTTAATGATTTTCTGAATGCAGGCTAGGTCATCTATCAGGTTGTCATCTAGCAGATCTGAAACTGGAACACCAGGTTATTTGCCAGGTCACACCAAGTCATTCACCAGGTCACTATCCATGTTAGGTACTGTGTGGCTTACTGCTCGCATAACAGGTCATATGCCTGTTGACGAGCCAGGGAACAGGTTTATTATCAGGTCACTTTGTTCAGATACCAGGGCTCTGGTGGCCTGGTGGTTAACGCTCTCGCTTCACACGGCGAGGGCCTGGATTCGATTCCCAGCCAGAGTAGAAACATTGGACGTGTTTCTTTCCACCTGTTGTCTATGTTCCCCATCAGTAAAATAGGTACCTGGGTGTTAGTCGACTGGTGTGGGTCGCATCCTGGGACACTGTCCTATTTTACCCGAAATGCGAAGCATAACAAGGAACTTTCTATATAGTAGTATGTCATTGTTGTCAGCTAGGACTGTATACCTTGTACATGTACTTGTAGTAAATAAAGTTATTATTATAATAAGAGTGTGAACTAGGCCAAATACAAATAATCTTACCAGGTGACGTACCAGGTCACGCACATGTACCTATGTGTCACGTACATGTGTATCACATACACGAACAAAGATATTTTAAAGAAACTGTAGGCTAAAGGGGGATATGACTGAGGTGTACAAATGGAAAACAGGAATAAATAAAGGGAATGGAAATAATGTGTTAAAATTATCTAACCAAGACAAAACTCGCAGCAACAGTTTTAAGTTGGAAAAATTTAGGTTACAAAAAGGAAAGCACTGGTTTGGTAATAGAGTTGTGGTTGAGTGGAACAGACTTATAAGTCTGACATGATAACCACATATAAGTTTGACGTGATAATCACAAAAGTCTGAGAAGAAAACTACACATAAATCTGACGTGATAACCACATATAAGTTGGACGTGATAATCACAAAAGTCTGAGAAGAAAACTACACATAAATCTGACGTGATAACCACACAAAAGATCAAGAAAATCGATGAAAAACAAAGGAAAAATTGCCATGGAAGCCTCAACGGGAAAAACAGAAAAACACAACATTGTAATAATAATATAGATCATTATATTTCACATCATCATGCGTGAATACGCGGTAATTTGAAAGCTCAAAGTGTACACAGCATTTCAATCAAATTGCAGTAGGCCTACTGGCCCAAGTGTGGGTCAGTAGGCCTACTGCAGTGTTGTTCATTTCTTATGTTCTTAAACTCGCATTTTTTGTCCTGTAGCTCGGTTGGTAGCCCTCTTACCTCACACAATGAGTGTCCGTGGTTCGATGC
This sequence comes from Cherax quadricarinatus, assembly GCF_026875155.1. NCBI lineage: Eukaryota > Metazoa > Arthropoda > Malacostraca > Decapoda > Parastacidae > Cherax > Cherax quadricarinatus. The sequence continues at coordinate 26,179,237 of NC_069484.1, read as the reverse complement.
TCGGTACGTTGGGAACATTGGACGTGTTTCCTTACACTTGCTGTCCCTATTTCCCTAGCAGTAAGTAGGTACATGGGTGTTAGTCACCTTACACCTGTCCCGGTTTGCCTAGCAGTAAGTAGGTACCTGGGTGTTAGTCACGTTACACCTGCTGTCCCAGTTCGCAAAGCAGTAAGTTGGTACACAAATAACCCGCACATAAAAGAGAGAAGCTTACGACGACGTTTCGGTCCGACTTGGACCATTGACAAAGTCAGTGGTCCAAGTCGGACCGAAACGTCGTCGTAAGCTTCTCTCTTTTATGTGCGGGTTATTTGTGTATCGTTCCAGTCACGGTATTGTGCCTTTTTTGTTATTCAGTAAGTTGGTACCTGAGTGTTAGCCTTCTTACACCTGCTGTCCCTGTTCACCTAGCAGTAAGTAGGTAACTGGGTGTTAGCCGACTGGTGTGGGTCTCATCATGGGAGAAAAATTAGCCTAAGATGCCCGAAATGCTCTACATAACAAGGGACTTTCTATATAGTATGTCACTGATGTCAGCTATGGTCTGTATAAGTTGTATCATGTACGTGTAGGAATAAAGATTTTTAATATTATTAATGTGGAAGAATCAGTGTGAAAGAGATTTTAAACAACATTTATATACCGAGTGAGTGACGAATACAGTGAGGTTCACGAGGATGTTGCACGTTTTGCAACATCCAATTCGGCTAACCGGAATACCGGTTAGCCGAATTGGAAGTGGGAAGTACAGTGCCTGAACTCAAAAGGACGGGTGGGAACATGTTGCAGTTTTTTAACCTTAGAATTGGCACGACACTGGCAAGACAGTGATGGAGTAAGTGATGTTGAAAGTGTTTCTTCTTTTTCGGGTTACCCTGACTTGGTATGAAACAATGGATGAGTTAAAAAGAACGGGACACTAGGAACCTACCTCAGGTACTGGAACTGTACATAGGCTATTGTAAATAAGTAATAAGACATCTAAATCGCTAGTTAGCTGTGTTCTAAGGAGCCTGGAGTGGTTCAATACACAAATAACCCGCTCATAGGAGAGAGAAGCTTACGACGACGATTCGGTCCGACCTGGACCATTTTCTCTATATCCTGGTTATTTTAGTATTGTTCCACTTGCTGTATTATGCCTTTTTCTTCTTCTTTCTGGAGTGCTTGCAACATATTTTGATGATTATATGCAGGAACTGTGAAAGTTGTGGATGCAATGATGTTTCAAAGTCACTGGTGGGTGAAACGTCTCACGGTGTCGCACATGTGTCTTACTTGTTACATTGCTGGAATTGTTTACCTTTAAACTAGTTTTAGTCTCTCTTCTCTCTCTCTCTCTCTCTCTATCTCTATCTATATATATATATATATATATATATATATATATATATATATATATATATAATATATATATATATATATATATATATATATATATATATATATTTAATATAGTGTTTGACAAGGTTAGGTTAAGGATTCCTAGCTTTATTGACAAGCTATTTACAGGTTAAGGATTCCTAACTTTATTGGCAAGCTAAGAGCTGTTACCTACAACAGCTCATTTGAAAGCATTTTTATTGTTATGAGACATACAAGTAAGGAATAGGATGAAGTTGGAGCCATCTGTGGGCAAGCATTTTCATTTGATCAGCTGACTTTATCTCGATGACATCATAATGCTGTACGAAAGTGTTCCATACTCGAGTCATCCTGGGGATAAATGATCTCAGATGAAGTGATGTTCTGGAGAAGGGTACAGCCAGAGTGAAGTTGCTGCTTCCTGCCCGTCTTGTGGTATTGAAGCTTGCTTCATGCTGTCCTCGAAGTGGATCTAAGTGTGGTACTTTGACAACATTGGCCTTGTACATAACAGTAAGACCACCCACATCCCTCCTGTGTTGAAGGCTCTGCTAAATTGACAGATCTACCAAGCAGTCGCAGATGTAAAGGGGTGCAGGCGAACCAAGAAAGTGGAGCATACTCAAGGCGTGAGCGTACTTGTGTCTCATCCAAAATCTTGCAACCCCTACTGTCAAGCAGATGCGAGATACGGCTATGTTCTGTAACCTTCCTGGCTACCTTGTTTACAACGTGGTTTTTCATGGTCAGTTTGGAGTCAAATTTCACCCCAAGGATATCAACTTCTTCCCCAGGTGCCAACACGCTCCCATTCTTCCTTACTACTGCACCGGCATTACCATCATGGTGCCTAGGGATCATCACCATTTGTGTTTTCTCAGGTGCAAATGCTACTTGCCCTCTATTTTCCCAAGCTGATATAGCTCTTAGCTGGTGAATCATGTAGCTTAGAGCAGCTGGCATTTCTTCACTTGGATAAGTGAATGTCAGTGTACAGTCGTCTGCATATGCATTGGGATTCTGGGATGAGATGAAGAAAGTCATTGAAGTAGACATTCCATAACAATGGTTCCAGAACGCTTCCTTGTGGAACACTTGCCCCAATAGGATGTCTTGCTGATTCTGTTCCATTGACAACTACCCTTAGAGATCTACGATGAAAGTAATCAGTGAGGAGACATAGCATAGAGCCTGCAATTCCCAGAGCTTGCAGTTTTGCTAAGAGGCCCTTGTGCCACACCCGGTCGAAAGCGCCAGCAATGTCCAGTGCTACCACACAGCTGACTTTGGGTTCATCCAGTGACTGGTGCCACTTAGTGGAGAGGTTTAACAACAGATGAGCAGCAGAGTAATCTTTCCTGAAGCCATATTGACGGTCACAAAGTAGTAAGTGGTAGTCAAAAAACTTTGTCATTTGCCTTGAGATTTTTGTCTCAAAGAGTTTGCCAGTGGTTGACAAGAGTGACACTGGTCTGTAGTTGCTGATTTCTGCTCTGCTCATCTTTTTTTGTGAACTGGGACTACATTTGCCTCTTTCCATAGAGAGGGCCATTTACACTGTACTAGGCAGTGCTAAAAGATGCGAGTTAGAGGTGCTGCTAGCTGGTCTGCACATCTCAGCAATCTTGGGCGCAACCTGTCTGGGCCCACAATATTTTCTTGGTCAAGCGATTTAAGAAGTAAATACACCTCTTCCTGCCTTATTGTCACCACTGACAGTTTTGACACAGTTCTTGCAGCTAGCCAAGGAGGGTCCCTGGCTGGATCAGGAACTTGCATTTTGGTTGCAAAGTGTTCTGCGAAGAGGTTCCCTTTCTCTTGACTACTAGTAGAGGTGGTCCTATCCTTTCGATTTAGAGGTGGAATGAGTTCATCAGGCCGATAACCTTGTCTGTCCTTGACCATGGACCACCAGGTTTTGGAGCCTACCCTACCTGATGCTAGCTTTCTTCTTGTGTCTATCTCCCATTTAGCAATGGTCCACTTTTGAACGTCACCCATATGCCTACAGGCTTGCCTGTGCAAGTTCCTGTTATAGGTGGTAGGATGTCTCTTATACCTTCGTCATGACTTGTACTTAGCAGTAGAAGCCTCTCTACAATGAAAGCCAAACCAAGGCTGATCTGTAGGCTTCGTCACATATTGCCGGTGAGGAATGTGTTCTTGTTGTAGATTAAGAAAATGTCCAGTGAAGGGTTTCACTCGGTTGTCAACTGTGAAGGCTTACTCAGACCTGTAACAACTTCAGTCAGTATTACTCAGGCTGGCTCCTCCTCAGGAAAATTAGTGACTAGAAAAAGAAATAATAACAGACAAACATAAACACTTTATTATATAGAAAATATAAAATGTAAAACACTTAAATATGAAACATTAATCCTACATTAAAGAAAGTGAAAAATGAAAAATATAAATAACTGAATTCAACGCTAATTTAAATGTATATAAAACGTGGGTGTCTGGTGTTGGTGACACTGTTGTTGAAATCGTAGCCGTTGCTGATGATGGGGGGGGGGTCGCAGGTGTTGGTGACCACCACTGGCTAGTTCTTCACAGTATACCAGTGAGTATTCTATCCCGAAGACAGGAAAGCAGGTTCTTTACCGCTGCAATGCTGTGGAGTTACGTCCTGCAATTTCATACAGGTGCATAGGTACTTAATACAACTGGAGAAGTCTCTGGACGTTAGTCCTTCTCCTGTTCTTCTCGTTATTGCAGGTGACCCTCTCTGACATCCAGCTGGAAAGATAGACAGGTTACCCACTGCTTAAATAATCACTCTCCATGGTAAGTCTGATACTTAAAAGATGTGGTGATTATTACAACAGTCAACATAGAGCAAGGCTGAAAAGAATAAGTTGATTATTGATCAAAAGTGAAGCTTTCAACCAATAAATCCACTAGAATACAAGGCAGGCATGTACTTACAGTTGAGTTGGGAGCTGTGAGTCTAGTGATTTACGGTTTAACCAGAGCCCCACACGTCACCTTTCGGGGGGGGGGGAAGAGAGAGGGGAAGGGATAGTGGGAGCTAGACTGACCCTACCTTAACAAGCAGCCGGCAGTCAAACTATCACTTTCAGGGAGGGGGAGAAAAGGCCTGAAAAACGGGAGCTTGACTTACCCTACCTTAACTAGTAGCCGGCAGACAAACTATCAATTTAGGGGTTGGGGGAGAAAAGGCGGGAATATCGGGAGCTAGACTGACCCTACCTTAACGAGTAGCTGGCAATGAAACTATTGTTAATATATATATATATATATATAATATATAATATATATATATATATATATATTTTTTTTTTTTTTATTATCACACCGGCCGATTCCCACCAAGGCAGGGTGGCCCGAAAAAGAAAAACTTTCACCATCATTCACTCCATCACTGTCTTGCCAGAAGGGTGCTTTACACTACAGTTTTTAAACTGCAACATTAACACCCCCCTTCAGAGTGCAGTCACTGTACTCCCATCTCCAGGACTCATCCGGCCTGCCGGTTCCCTGAATCCCTTCATAAATGTTACTTTGCTCACACTCCAACATGCACGTCAAGTATTAAAAACCATTTGTCTCCATTCACTCCTATCAAACACGCTCACAGCATGCTGCTGGAAGTCCAAGCCCCTCGCACACAAAACCTCCTTTACCCCCTCCCTCCAACCCTTCCTAGGCCGACCCCTACCCCGCCCTTCCTTCCACTACAGACTGATACACTCTTGAAGTCATTCTGTTTCGCTCCATTCTCTCTACATGTCCGAACCACCTCAACAACCCTTCCTCAGCCCTCTGGACAACAGTTTTGGTAATCCCGCACCTCCTCCTAACTTCCAAACTACGAATTCTCTGCATTATATTCACACCACACATTGCCCTCAGACATGACATCTCCACTGCCTCCAGCCTTCTCCTCGCTGCAACACATTCATCACCCACGCTTCACACCCATATAAGAGCGTTGGTAAAACTATACTCTCATACATCCCCTCTTTGCCTCCAAGGACAAAGTTCTTTGTCTCCACCAGACTCCTAAGTGCACCACTCACTCTTTTTCCCTCATCAATTCTATGATTCACCTCATCTTTCATAGACCCATCCGCTGACACGTCCACTCCCAAATATCTGAATACGTTCACCTCCTCCATACTCTCTCCTTCCAATCTGATATTCAATCTTTCATCACCTAATCTTTTTGTTATCCTCATAACCTTACTCTTTCCTGTATTCACCTTTAATTTTCTTCTTTTGCACACCCTACCAAATTCATCCACCAATCTCTGCAACTTCCTCAGAATCTCCCAAGAGCACAGTGTCATCAGCAAAGAGCAGCTGTGACAACTCCCACTTGTGTGTGATTCTTTATCTTTTAACTCCACGCCTCCTTGCCAAGACCCTCGCATTTACTTCTCTTACAACCCATCTATAAATATATTAAACAACCACGGTGACATCACACATCCTTGTCTAAGGCCTACTTTTACTGGGAAAAAATTTCCTCTTTCCTACATACTCTAACTTGAGCCTCACTATCCTCGTAAAAACTCTTCACTGCCCTCAGTAACCTACCTCCTACACCATACACTTGCAACATCTGCCACATTGCCCCCCTATCCACCCTGTCATAACGCCTTTTTCCAAATCCATAAATGCCACAAAGACCTCTTTAGCCTTATCTAAATACTGTTCACTTATATGTTTCACTGTAAACACCTGGTCCACACACCCCCTAACCTTTCCTAAAGCCTCCTTGTTCATCTGCTATCCTATTCTCCGTCTTACTCTTAATTCTTTCAATTATAACTCTACCATACACTTTACCAGGTACACTCAACAGACTTATCCCCCTATAATTTTTGCACTCTCTTTTATCCCCTTTGCCTTTATACAAAGGAACTATTGCATGCTCTCTGCCAATCCCTAGGTACCTTACCCTCTTCCATACATTTATTAAATAATTGCACCAACCACTCCAAAACTATATCCCCACCTGCTTTTAACATTTCTATCTTTATCCATCAATCCCGGCTGCCTTACCCCCTTTCATTTTACTACTGCTCACGAACTTCCCCACACTCACAACTGGCTCTTCCTCACTCCTACAAGATGTTATTCCTCCTTGCCCTATACACGAAATCACAGCTTCCCTATCTTCATCAACATTTAACAATTCCTCAAAATATTCCTTCCATCTTCCCAATACCTCTAACTCTCCATTTAATAACTCTCCTCTCCTATTTTAACTGACAAATCCATTTGTTCTCTAGGCTTTCTTAACTTGTTAATCTCACTCCAAAACTTTTTCTTATTTTCAACAAAATTGTTGATAACATCTCACCCACTCTCTCATTTGCTCTCTTTTTACATTGCTTCACCACTCTCTTAACTTCTCTCTTTTTCTCCATATACTCTTCCCTCCTTGCATCACTTCTACTTTGTAAAAACTTCTCATATGCTAACTTTTTCTCCCTTACTACTCTCTTTACATCATCATTCCACCAATCGCTCCTCTTCCCTCCTGCACCCACTTTCCTGTAACCACAAACTTCTGCTGAACACTCTAACACTACATTTTTTAAACCTACCCCATACCTCTTCGACCCCCATTGCCTATGCTCTCATTAGCCCATCTATCTCCAATAGCTGTTATATCTTACCCTAACTGCCTCCTCTTTTAGTTTATAAACCTTCACCTCTCTCTTCCCTGATGCTTCTATTCTCCTTGTATCCCATCTACCTTTTACTCTCAGTGTAGCTACAACTAGAAAGTGATCTGATATATCTGTGGCTCCCCTATAAACATGTACATCCTGAAGTCTACTCAACAGTCTTTTATCTACCATACATAATCCAACAAACTACTGTCATTTCGCCCTACATCATATCGTGTATACTTATTTATCCTCTTTTTCTTAAAATATGTATTACTATAACTAAACCCCTTTCTATACAAAGTTCAATCAAAGGGCTCCCATTATCATTACACCTGGCACCCCAAACTTACCTACCCACACCTCTCTAAAAGTTTCTCCTACTTTAGCATTCAAGTCCCCTACCACAATTACTCTCTCACTTGGTTCAAAGGCTCCTATACATTCACTTAACATCTCCCAAAATCTCTCTCTCTCCTCTGCATTCCTCTCTTCTCCAGGTGCATACACGCTTATTATGACCCACTTCTCGCATCCAACCTTTACTTTAATCCACATAATTCTTGAATTTACACATTCATATTCTCTTTTCTCCTTCCATAACTGATCATTTAACATTACTGCTACCCCTTCCTTTGCTCTAACTCTCTCAGATACTCCAGATTTAATCCCATTTATTTCCCCCCACTGAAACTCTCCTACCCCCTTCAGCTTTGTTTCGCTTAGGGCCAGGACATCCAACTTCTTTTCATTCATAACATCAGCAATCATCTGTTTCTTGTCATCCGCACTACATCCACGCACATTTAAGCAACCCAGTTTTATAAAGTTTTTCTTCTTCTCTTTTTTAGTAATTGTATACAGGAGAAGGGGTTACTAGCCCATTGCTCCCGGCATTTTAGTCGTCTCATACGACACGCATGGCTTACGGAGGAAAGATTCTTTTCCACTTCCCCATGGACAATAGAAGAAATAAAAAAGAACAAGAGCTATTTAGAAAAGGGAGAAAACCTAGATGTATGTATATATATATATGCATGTGCGTGTCTGTGAAGTGTGACCAAAGTGTAAGTAGGAGTAGCAAGATATATATATATATATATATATATATATATTCCCCCTCTACTCCTATCTATTGAACTTTTCCCTCACACTCCCCCATACCAAGACTTATAGTCAAGGAGTATAAGAAGAATAGGCGAGGAAAAAGTTCTAACATGTGGAAGTCGCATAAGGCAACAAATCTTCTACTGACTGTCACGACTTAACCAGTCAGAGAAATAATTGGATAAACCATTGATATACACAATATGGAACTTAAAAGCCTGGAGTGCCAATGTCCACCTCAAGAGGCGACTGTTGGTTCCCTTAAAAGTTTCTAGGTATATCAAAGGTTTGTGGTCCGTTTCTAAAATGAATTCTTTTCCCAGCAAATAAAATTTAAGTTTGGAGATACCCCACACAAGGGCTAAACATTCCTTTTCTATTGTGGAGTATCTTGTTTCTGCAGGAAGGAGTTTCCGGCTTAGGAAGCATACAGGGAAGGGAGTACCATCATGGTATTGTAGTAACACCGCACCTAAGCCAGTATTTGAGGCATCAGTTCTCAGACAAAATGTTTTATTAATATCTGGAATCTTAAGTACTGGGTCTTTCGCAAAGATACTTTTAATCTCATTAAACTTTTCCCGAGCTACGTCGGAAAGTTCAAGAGGTTCCTTCACAGACTTTTTAAGGAAGTCCGATAAGATGCCTGTAAGATCAGCAAGATTCGGGATAAACCATGCATAAAAATTTACAGAACCAAGAAAGCTACGCATGAGTTTCTTGGTTTTGGGGAATTTAAATTCTAATAAAGCTTTGATCTTACTGGGGAGAGGCTGCAGAGAGTTATTAGAAAGTATCAGTCCAAGATATCTAATCTTGTTATACCCAAGGAAGCATTTCTTCGGCTTGGCAGTGAGACCATGTGAGCGTAACCTACGCAAAACTGATGTTAATGTTTGGATATGTTCGCCCCACGTGGATGTTATTACGTAAATGTTATCAAAATAAACTGAAACATTTGGCATATTACCCAAGACCTTTCTCATCAGTCTCACGTAGGTAGCACAGGCAGTTACCAAACCGAAGGGCATAGTTCTATACTGGATCAGTCCTTGGTGTGTAGGAAAAGCGGTGTACTACTTAGAAGAAGGATCTAACATTACTTGATGATATGCCTGTGCCTCTGAAAAGAAGGAAGCGTCATAAAATTTGTGTAGATCGCTATCTATTAAGGGCATAGGCTCAGCATCCCACCGAGTTATAGCATTAAGGCCTCTGAAGTCAATAGCAAGTCTATATGAATTATCCTCCTTCTTAACCATGACTACTGGTGAACAATATGAAGATACTGAAGGTTCAACAATCTTTAGTTTTAATAATTTGTCTACCTCTCGGTCAAATGCATCCCTAAGGTGAGCTGGAACTGGGTATAATTTCCGTTTGATAGGATCGTCCGTCAATAAGTCAATCTTATGGACTACCGTGGAGGTAACACCTGGAATATCAGTAAAGACGTCTGAAAAGTTACTCACACATTGAAGTAGTTCATGTCTCTTATGGTCATCCAAAGATTCATTAATATTAATGTTGGTTGCGTCCGAGTGGTCAAGAGTCACCAAGTCATGTAGTTCTTCATCATAGTGTAAGATAGAGGTGTCAATTACGCACACTTTACATTCTTCAGTTGTCTTATCAAGTTCGTGTGGAAAAACTAAGTCAAAGTTGTTAAGGCAGTTTTTTTTTTCATATTTTATTTAGAACAATACAATACAAGAGATAGATAAAGACAAAAACAGGTCTTACACAGAATAAATCATTAACAACCACACAAACATGAACTTGAGATAACACAAATATCCCTCCTCACCCATACATGAAAACCCCTACACCTATGATAACCAATAAACGAACAGTTCCAAAATGCATTATTATATGATTAACAAAACACACCAACGATATGCATATATTATCACTTTGTAAATTATAAAGTAGGACACCTTATACGTTAAATACAATTAACGTAATTTATTGAGAATAAGGTAAAAACAATATGTTCATCAAACACAGATATATTAATAAACAAGGATCCAACACACTGACCCCTCTTCAAGCATCTAAAAACATGCATATGAAAAAACATACATAAAACAATGTCCCACTGCAAAGTCAAACCCAATATATTAAGTATACTCGTCACAAACCATGAATAACATCATACGCCCAAGTTCATACACTTTTCACCCGTTACATACCAGGAGGCGACTCCGTTTCCACCCCTGACAGCCCATCAACATAACACATTGTACCATCCTACCCTGCCCAACCCACCTAATTTACAAATTTAATAAAACCTCTAATGTAAGGTCTCTATATCCCCAGAGAATGCCCCCCTCCCACCTCCTCCCATAAAGTTTCTCTATTACGGCACAACGTTTTATAAACCGAAAACAGCCAATACCCCCCTTTCACCTCACTTCCCCTTTCCCCCCCATTCCCCACATTATGTAAACATAATCTACCATGATGTACCCCACGGGCCCAATAATACTTTCATCCTACCCCCCACATCAAGACTAAATCCCCGCAGAACAGAAAAGTATTGACCACTTATCCTATGCAACACCCTGCTCACCAACCCCTGACGCTCCCCAACCCTCACAAAAATACACTACATGGAATGCAAAAATCCTCCCGCCACATATTTCCACATACCCCCCCCCTCAACCACCGTCTAGCTCGTAAGACCACTCCCGATGGTAAAATCCCATGCAAAAACCGAAAACATCACCTCACGTCCACGGGGTTGTAATCTTAACCTACCAAACCTTCTCCATATACATCCCAGTCATACATGGGGAAAATCCCTCCACCGGAGCCACAACCCTTTCCACTGACATCCTACACAGCCAAACTTATTTTTACCTTACCCAGATCCCTAACCATCACCACTGCCCTCAAAAAGTTTCCCCACTCCCTCAACTCCGCCCCAAGAAAACATGCGTTTCAATTTATTGTGTACCTTAACCCCCCCCCCCCCACTCACACCCTTTCCTCATCACCTCCCTTTTCATGAAGATCATTTGACCCTCCCCCTTTAAGTTCATTAAACCCAACCCCCCCTGACGCACAGGTAACATTACTACATCCCTTTTAAGCCAATCACAACCTGAACCCCACAAAAATTTTAAAAAAACCCCTCTAAGTATAGTTGCAATTGCCTTTCCCCGTTAGAGGGAACACGGCAGCCAACATGCCAACCTTGCTATACAATAAAACGTTAATTACAATGGCACGCTGCACAAGGGTCAAATGATAAGGCCGCAATGCTCCCAATCGACCCAGAATCCTTTCACCAAACCTGCGAATATTAACACATGCAACATCAAGATCATCTGCATAGATTATACCACAAAAATTTTAATGACACACCCGCTTCTTTACGACTGCACTACCCCACTCAACCCTCTCCCCCAAGTTCCAACCCCCTAACCATGGACTTCTCCGAAAATTTTCCCTCATTTCCAGTTGCACATGTAAAAGTGTCGACCACTCCATCTAAGGCATTTATGGACATCCCCTCCCTAAACCCCAAAAAAGTGGTATCATCTACAACCCTATGAGAACAGGCCAAACGCCCCCTGTACCCCCAACCCCTCCACTAACGCCCATAGGGGGCTCCACCATTCTATAAAAGGGGTCCTGTATGCATGCAAATAAAAGCTGTGACATAGGACACCCCTGTCTAAGACCTCTGCCATTGCAATCTCCTCCCCAATCTTCCATTAATCTGTACTCTCACCATTGCCCCCCTATATAACGCCTCTACCCATTTCCCACTATTTCTTACCATAGCCCGTTTCCTAAGGATGCTCTCAACGCCCCTCACTCCACCCTATCATAAGCTCCTTGCCAGTCTAGTGCAACCAAACCCCCCCCCTTCCCCCCTATTTTCCTTTCCCCGAAATCCCTTAAAAAACCATGCCCCACCCCCATAGACTTACCTGGGAACCCAAACTGGGTTTCCGATACAACCCTCCCTACAACACACTTAATCCTATTTCCTAAAATTTTCGCAAATAACTTATAATCCGCGCATAACAACGATATTGTCCTATAGTCCCTGAGCGAACGCTGTTCCTTACCCTTTCGGTACCAAAACAACTACAGCTGTTGCCTGTCTTTCACCCAACCTGCCCCTTACCTTCATCAAGTTTAGTAACCTCACCAAAAAACCCTTTATTAACTCCCAATGCTGTTGATAAAACTCCGCCCGGGAGTCCATTTGATTCCCGGTGCTTTGCCCTTTCGCATGGCACTCAAAACTCTCCATATTTCCCCCTCAGTTATGTCCCCCTCCAAAGTTCCCTATCACTGTGTCCTAACCTACATGGCACACTTCCACACACCCTCTCTAAATCCCCTAATCCTACCCCTTCCTCCCGCCAATACTTTCGTACCACTTATCCGCAAACAACCCCATCCCATCTGTAGTGTGGATAACCTGACCGCCCTATACCCTCCCACCGACTCAAGAACCTCCAAACATGGGAAAAGCTGTTGCCTGCTGAGTTGTTTTTGTCTGCGCAACCCCACACGAGGACGGCCTATCTCCCCCAAAAACACCTCCTCCAACCCCGCCATTACTCTCACCGCTTGGAACCGCTCGTCCTGATTTCCCGCAACCTCACTTTAAGTATCATAATGTTGTCCATGGATAGATACCCTCTACTGCCCCTTTTACATAACAACCCCGTAACCTGTCCTCCAAATAATTAAGCAACCAAATTTTAAAGAATTAATCCTTTTCCCCTCCCTCACATAATAATGCCGAATCCGGTCCTTAGCCACACCATCCCACCACGTCACCACGTCCTCCACACCTTGTACCTCCTCAGTTAATCTCTCCCACAGCTCTGTAAAACCCCCCAACCCCTCCTCATCTTTCAACAGACTCGTATTTAATTTCCAATATCCCCTAGAGATACTAGCTAGGGAATCCCACTTTACTTCTGCTACAACCGCCCTATGATCCGAAAAAGCTAGTTCAATAGTACGGACAGACTTTGACAATACATTATGAGATATATACAGCCTGTCTAACCTAGCTGCATAACCTCGCCGCACGAAAGTATGCTCCACCTCCCACGCTCCCCCACCTACCACATCCCTCAACTGTACATCCACCAAAAGATTGCGTAATGCTGTCAACATATGCCCCGCCCCTCGTGGTTCCACATCCGCTCTCCTGATCACACATTCGCTGCTCAGACGCTGTGCTGAGCGGTCGTCAGCTGTCTCTCCTCAGTCCCGACACCTGGTGGAGGAGCTTTGAGACGACAACAACAATGGCAACGGGTTTTCGAAGAAGAGTTAATACTGTGTGTATTGACCTTATAAAGGGCACGATTTCCCCCGGGACGGTTAAATTATTGGTGCCGGATCTTTTGCGAAAAG
>NC_069484.1:26108595-26165223 GCF_026875155.1 Cherax quadricarinatus | reverse complement strand
ACCAAACCCCTAACCTGCCCTAACTTATCCAAACCTAACCTAACCTAACCTAGCCTAACCAAACCTTACCAACCTGACCTAACTTACCCTAACCAAAACCTCCCCTAACTCATCTAACCAACCTAACCCCTTTCAAACCCTCCATACTCCCAAAACACTACTGATTACTCCCAAAAACACCACTGAATATACCAATCACCGTAAAATCACCAGAAACTAATTTTATCATCCCCACCCAAACTTCCTTTTATGAATAAATATACTTACCGCATTTTAGATGCATATCGCATTTTCTCTTCACATCATCCCAAAACCCCCTCCTTATTCTTCGTATATCCCTTGAGTTGTTTTAACCCCCCGCGGACCATCTGAGTAGGAACCAGAGGAACCTCCCCACCCCCAAACACCACCTACTACACTCTGGCTCCAAAATGTCATGAGGTCCCGTGGGGGGGGTTTTAAAAAACTCAAGGGATATAGGGAATAAATTTAGGAGGGATGTTTTGGATGATGTGGAAGGGGAAAAATGCATATGAACATAAAATGCTTTAAAGAATATTATTCTAAAAAAAGGATGTTGGATGGTGGATAAACTTAGTTTCTGGTGATTTTGACGGTATTTGGTAGTAATCAGTTGTTTTGGGGATTTTTCGGGGGTGTTTAAAGGTGACAAAAAACTTAAGAATATTCTTCTATAAAAAAAAAAGCAAGGGGTAGGAGATTTTTCAGTGGGGGGAATAAATGGGATTAAATCTGGATATCTGAAGAGTTAGAGAAAAGGGAAGGGGGTACCCGTAATTTTAAAAGACAGTTTTGGAAGGAAAAAAGAAAAATGAATGTGAAAAAATTTCAGAATTATGGGTTAAAGAAAAAGGTTTGGATGCAAAGGGGGTCTAATAATTGGAGCACCTGGAGAAGAGAGGAATGCAGGGAGAGAGAGAGATTTGGGGGAGATTTTTAATTAAAATTATAGGAGCCTTTAAACCAATGGAAGAGAGTTTTTTGGGGTAGGGACCTGAATGCTAAAGTAGGAGAAAACTTTTAGAGGGGGTGTGGTAGGTAGTTTGGGGTACCGGGTAAATGATAATGGGAGCCCTTTGTTGAACTTTGTATAGAAGGGGTTTAGTTATATTTAATAATATTTTAAGAAAAAGGGGATAAATAAGTAAACATATGTGGGCAAAAAAAGTAGTTTTTTTGGATTAGTTTTGGTAGATAAAAACTGTTGGTAGACTTCGGGGTGTACATGTTTATAAGGGGCCACAGAATACAGATCATTTTCTATTTTGTAGCTACACGAGAGAAAAAGGGTAGATGGGAAAAAAGGGAGAAAAAAACCTGGGGAAGGAGAGGTAAAGGGTTTTTATAAACTAAAAGAGGGGGCAGTTGGGGAAAGATATAAACACTATTGGAGATAGATGGGCTAATAGGCATAGGCAAGGGGGTCGAAGAGGTATGGGGTAGGTTTAAAAATGTAGTTTTAGAGTTTTCAGCGAAGTTTGTGGTTTTCAGGAAAGTGGGTGCAGGGGGGAAGAGGAGCATTGGTGGAAGATGAGTAAAGAGAGTATAAGAGAGAAAAAGTTGCATAGAGAAGTTTTTTTTCAAATTTGAAGTGATGCAAAGGGGGAAGGTATATGGAGAAAAAAAGGAGGGTTTAAAAAGAGTGGTGAAGAATGTAAAAAGAGAGCAAAAGAGAGGGGGGGAGATGTTACAAAAAATTTTGTTGAAAAAAAAAAAGTTTTGGGGGTGGATTACAAGTTAAGGGAAACCCAAAACAAATGGATTTGTCAGTTAAAATAGGAAGGAAGGGTTATTAAATGGAGAGTTAAGGTATTGGGAAAGAGGAGGGGAATATTTGAGGGAAATTTTTAAATGTTGATGAAAATAGGAACGTGATTTCGTGTATAGGGCAAGGAGGGAAAAACATCTTGTAGGAGTGAGGAAAAGCCAGTTGTAGTGTGGGGGGAAAATTTGTGAGGCATAGGTAAAATGAAAGGGGGAAGGCAGCCGGGGTTGATGGGGTAAAGATAAAAGTTAAAAAACAGGGGGGGAAAAAGTTTTGGAGTGGTTTGGTGCAATTTTTTAATAAAAGATGGAAGAGGGTAAGGGACCTAGGGGCTGGCAGAGAGCATGCATATTTTCCTTTGTATAAAGGCAAAGGGATAAAAGAGATGCAAAAATTATAGGGGGATAAGTCTGTTGAGTGTACCTGGTAAAGTGTATGGTAATTTTATAATTGAAAGAATTAAAGTAAGAAGGAAAATAGGATAGCAGATGAACAAGGAGGCTTTAGGAAAGGTAGGGGGTGTGGGGACCAGGTTTTTAAACAGTGAAACATATAAGTGAACAGTATTTAGAAAAGGGCTAAAGAGTTTTTTGTGGCATTTTTTGGATTTGGAAAAAGGCGTATGACAGGGTGGATAGGGGGCAAGTGGCAGATGTTGCAAGTGTATGGTGTAGGAGGTAGGTTACTGAAAGCAGTGAAGAGTTTTTACGAGTATAGTGAGGCCAAGTTAGAGTATGTAGGAAAGAGGGAAATTTTTTCCCCAGTAAAAGTAGGCCTTAGACAAGGATGTGTGATGTCACCGTGGTTGTTTAATATATTTAAGATGGGGTTGTAAGAGAAGTAAATGCGAGGGTCTTGCAAGAGGCGTGGAGTTAAAAGAAAAAGAAATCACACACAAGTGGGAGTTGTCACAGCTGCTCTTTGCTGATGACACTGTGCTCTTGGGAGATTCTAAAGAGAAGCTGCAGAGATTGGTGGATGAATTGGTAGGGTGTGCAAAAGAAGAAAATTAAAGGTAATACAGGAAAGAGTAAGGTTATGAGGATAACAAAAAGATTAGGTGATGAAAAAATTGAATATCGATTGGAGGGAGAGAGTATGGAGGAGGTGAACGTATTCAGATATTTGGAGTGGACGTGTCAGCGGAGGGGTTCTATGAAAGATAGGTGAATCATAGAATTGATGAGGGAAAAAGAGTGAGTGGTGCACTTAGGAGTCTGTGGAGACAAAGAACTTTGTCCTTGGAGGCAAAGAGGGGAATGTATGAGAGTAATAGTTTTACCAACGCTCTTATATGGGTGGGGAAGCATGGGTGATAAATGTTGCAGCGAGGAGAAGGCTGGAGGCAGTGGAGATGTCATGTCTGAGGGCAATGTGTGGTGTAATATAATGCAGAGAATTCGTATTTTGGAAGTTAGGAGGAGGTGGGGGATTACCAAAACTGTTGTCCAAGGGCTGAGGAAGGGTTGTTGAGGTGGTTCGGACATGTAGAGAAATGGGGGCGAAACAGAATGACTTCAAGAGTGTATCATCTGTAGTGGAAGGAAGGCGGGTAGGGGTGGGCCTAGGAAGGGTTGGGAGGGAGGGGTAAAGGAGGTTTTGTGTGCGAGGGCTTGGACTTCCAGAAAGGCGTGCGTGAGCGTGTTTAAATAGAGTGAATGGAGACAAATGGTTTTTTAATACTTGACGTGCTGTTGGAGTGTGAGCAAAGTAACATTTATGAAGGGATTCAGGGAAACCGGCAGGCCGGACTTGAGTCCTGGAGATGGGAAGTACAGTGCCTGCACTCTGAAGGAGGGGTGTTAATGTTGCAGTTTAAAAACTGTAGTGTAAAGCACCCTTCTGGCAAGACAGTGATGGAGTGAATGATGGTGAAAGTCTTTCTTTTTCGGGCCACCCTGCCTTGGTGGGAATCGGCCAGTGTGATAATAATAAATAATAAAAATAAAAAGGATGTTGGATGGTGATGATAAACTTATTTTCTGGTGATTTTGACGGTGATTTGGTAGTATTCAGTGGTGATTTTGGTAGTAATCAGTAGTGTTTTGGGAGTATTCGGAGGTGTTTGAAGGTGTTAGGTTAGGTTAGGATAAGTTAGGTTAGGTAAGGTTAGGTTAGGATAAGTTAGGTCGGGTTAGGTAAGGTTAGGTTAGGCTAGGTTAGGTTAGGTTAGGTTAGGATAAGTTAGGACAGGTTAGGTTAGGTTGGGTTAGGATAAGTTAGGTTAGGTTAGGTTAGGTTAGGATATGTTATGTTAGGTTAGGTAATTTGGTAGTAATCAGTAGTGTTTTGGGGAGTATTCGGAGGTGTTTGATGGTGTTAGGTTAGGTTAGGTTAGGATAAGTTAGGTTAGGTTAGGATAAGTTAGGTTAGGTTGGGTAATGTTAGGTTCGGTTGGGTTGTTAGGTTGGGTTAGGGATTTGGTAGTAATCAGTAGTGTTTTGGAGTATTCGGAGGTGTTTGATGGTTTTAGGTTAGGTTGGGTTAGGTTGGGAAATAGGTTAGGTTGGGCTAGGTTGGGTTTGGGGTAATTTTTTAGGTTAGGTTCGGTTAGGCTAGGAAAGGTTAGGTTAGGTTGGGTTCTTGGTTATAGTGATTTGAGGGATTTCTATAAAAAGGAAGTTGGATGGTGATGTTAAATTTAGTTTCTGGTGATTTTGACGGTGATTTGGTAGTATTCAGTGGTGTTTTGGTAGTAATCAGTAGTGTTTTGGGGAGTAATTCGGAGGTGTTATGTGGTGTTAGGTTAGGTTAGGTTAGGTTAGGATAGGTTGGTTAGGTTAGGTTAGGTTAGGCTAGGTTAGGTTAGGTTCGGTTAGGTTAGGTTAGGTAAGGTTAGGTTAGGTCGGTTAGGTTGGGTAGGTTAGGTTGGGTTAGGTTAGGAAAGGTTAGGTTAGGTTGGGTTTTTGGGTATAGTGATTTGAGGGGTTTTCTATAAAACGGAAGTTGGATGGTGATGTTAAACTTAGTTTCTGGTGATTTTAACGGTGATTTGGTAGTATCACTGGTGATTGGTAGTAATCAGTAGTGTTTTGGGGAGTATCGGAGGTTTTGATGGTGTTTGTTAGGTTAGGTTAGGTTAGGTTAGGTAGGTTAGGTTAGGCTAGATTAGGTGAGGTTGGGTTAGGTTTAGGTTAAGTTGGGTTTAGGTTAGGTTCGGTTTTAGGTTATGTTAGGATAAGTTAGGTTAGGGTATGTTAGGTTAGGCTAGGTTAGGATAGGTTAGGTTCGGTTAGGTTAGGTTGGGTTAGGTTGGGTTTAAAAATGGGTTTTAGGTTTAGGTAGGTTAAGTTAGGTTGGGTTTTGGGTTTAGGTTGGGTTAGGTTAGGTTAGGTTAGTTAGGTTAGGTTAAGTTAGGTTAGGCTAGGTTGGGTTGGGCTAGGATAGGTTGGGTTTAGGTTAGGTTCGGTTAGGTGAGTTGATTCAGGTGTGATTTTTCTACCTTGGGTTGAAACGCATTACATGTCATCTGTCTGACCTGTGTTGACGCTGGTGTGATTTTCTCCCTTTGGGGTGTGAATCGCATTACACAGTGGCGTCTGGGAAGGGCGGCCCATATAAGTTTAATGAGTCTCTCAGAGCGAGGAAAGTGTTTCTATTCGGAAATCGAGTAAATATTTCTACCATGGGTGTGTTTACCAACAAGAAAATAATTTTTCGATTTTTACGATAAAGTTTTCAAAACTAATTTGGAAATACCAAAAATGGAGTCGTTCAAAGTAATTCTGGAGTACTCTAATTATTTTGGAAGTGTTCCAATATATTTTGGGTTTAGGTTAGGATAGGTTAGGTAAGGTTAGGTTAGGTTTAGGTTAGGTTAGGATAGGTTAGGTTAGGTTAGGTTAGGTAAGGTTAGGTTGGGGTAGGTTAGGATAGGTTAGGTAAGGTTAGGAAAGGGTTTAGGCTATGTAGGTTAGGTTAGGATAGGTTAGGTTAGGTAAGGTTGGGTTGGGTTTGGGGTTAGTTAGTTAGGTTAGGTTAGGTTAGGTTAGGTAAGGTTAGGTAAGGTTACGTTAGGTTAGGTTAGGTTGGGTTTTAGGTTAAGTTAGGTTGGGTTAAGGTTAGGGTAGGCTAGGTTAAGTTAGGTGGGTTAAGTTGGGTAGGTTGGGTAGGTTAGGTTAGGATAGGTTAGTTGTGTGGGGTGTGTGTGTGTGTGTGTGTGTGTGTGTTAGGTGGTCATAGATTTTTGTGAATATCTTGTTTTATAGTGATTTTAGTGGTTTTGAGATGCATTTCTGGATGTGAAATGTGATTTTTGTGTGTGTTCTGAAGAGGTGTGTTGGGAGATGGGTGATGGCGAGGGATATGGGGAGGGGTTTTAATTAGAAATATGGGGAGATTTTACTGAAAATAAAAGGTAATGTGTGAATATTTTAAAAAGAAATTATAGAAATGAAAAGTTATGATATATTGGAAAAGAATGGAGGGTGTTGAAACATGTCGCAATAGTTGGGTAGTTGATGCGAGTATAATATTAATTTATGTGGATACAAGGAGAGGGGTATGGAGAGGATTTTATTAGAATTTTAGTACTGTAGGGAGGAATGTGTATTACTTTTAAGATTCAGTAAAAAGAAGGGGGGAAAAAATGTGAATAAATTGGTAATTGATGAGGGTTGTGGGTAATGTAGTCGAATTAGAGATACCGAAAAAGATGATATAAGTGGGTTGTTTTTGTGACTTTTTCTGATGTACTGTGTCCCCTTATTAACTTTAATGAACTAAAAGGGTTAAAACGAGAAAAAAAATTGTGGGATGTGGGTGATATGGGGTGTTGTGACTTTTCTGATGAAATTAGTTGAAACGAGAAAAAATTGTTGGTGAAGTGGGTTGTGGGTGTTTCTGGAGTTTATCTGGAGAGAGTTCCGGGGGTCAACGCCCCCGCGGCCCGGTCTGTGACCAGGCCTCCTTAGGTCAGTGTCCCAGGATGCGACCCACACCAGTCGACTAACACCCAGGTACCCATTTTACTGATGGGGAACATAGACAACATGTGGAAAGAAACACGTCCAATGTTTCTACTCTGGCTGGGAATCGAACCCAGGCCCTCACCGTGTGAAGCGAGAGCGTTAACCACCAGGCCACCAGGCCTTTTTCTGATGAAATTAGTTAAAACGAGAAAAAATTGTTGGTTGTGGGGTGTTGTGGGTTGTGGGTGTTGTGCCTTTTTCTGATGAAATTAGTTAAAACGAGAAAAAATTGTGGGTTGTGGGTTGTTGTTGTTGTGACTTTCTGATGAAATTAGCAAAACGAGAAAAAAATTTTGGGTTTTTGGGGGTTGTGGGTTTGTGGGTTGTTTTTTGTTGTGACTTCTGATGAAATTGATAAAACGAGGAAAAAAATTGTGGTGTTGTGGGTTTTTGTGTGTGTGTTTTGTGTGTTAGGTGTCATAGAGTTTTTTTGTGAAAATCTTGGTACAGTGATGACATTAGTTAAAACAGTAAAATTTGTTGTAATTGATGAGGGTATGTTTGCGAATTAGAGTTACCGAAAAAAAGATGATATAAGTGGGTTGTGATGAAATTAGTTTAAAAACGATATTCAAGGTGTTTGAAGGTGTTCAAGGGTGTTTATGTGAGTAAATTTAAATGATTTATGAGAGTGTTTTGGGGATGTTCAAAGTAAAGTGGGGTTGAGTTAGTTTTTTTTGCTTTTTTTTTTGATGTATTGTGGTCCCCTTAATAAATTTAATGAACTAAAAGGGTTAAAAACGAGAAAAAGCCTAGTCTGGAAAACTGAGGGATGAGTTGTAATTTAATGAAATGTGTAAGTGCAGATAAATTAGAGATGTCAAATCTTATTTTGGGAGTACTCAAATAGTGTTTTGGAAATGTTCAAAGGTGGTTTAAAGGGGTTTTGAGTGTGTTCAAATGTTGTTTTTTGAAGGTGTTCAAAGGTGTTTTGAAGGTGTTGAAGGGTGTTTTGATTGAATTCAGCGGTGTTTTAGTAGTATTCAGTGGTGTAATTGGGAGTACTCAAATTGTGTTTTTTGGAAGTGTTTCAGTGTTGATTGAAAATGATCAATGGTGTTTTTGAAGGTGTTTAAGAGTGTTTTGAAGGTGTTCAAGGGTGTTTGAAGGTGTTCAAGGGTGTTTTGATTGAATTCAGCGGTGTTTTAGTAGTATTCAGTGGTGTAATTGGGAGTACTCAAATATTGTTTTGGAAATGTTCAAAGGTGTTTTTGAAGGTGTTTAAGAGTGTTTTGAAGGTGTTCAAGGGTGTTTATGTGTGTATTCAAATGATTTATGATAGTGTTTTGGTGATGTTCAAAGTAAAAGTGTTTGAGTTAGTTTTTGTGACTTTTTTTCTGATGTATTGTGTCCCCTTAATAACTTTAATGAACTAAAAGGGTAAAAACGAGAAAAATTTGAGTTAGTTTTTTGTGATAATGTTGTGTTGTATTTTGTAAAGAAATTGTGGGTATTAACGAAAAAATGCGACTTTATGATGATGAAAAATTTGGGTTAAGAGTGAAAATGTTTTCCCTATGATGTAGGTACTATATCCCCTTATTAACTTTAATGAACTAAAAGGATCGACAAGATTCAGCCTGTATGTGTGACGTCACTGTCATAGGGGGAAGTCGACAAGTTTCAGCTTGTGTGCGCGGTCATCGCGTGACGTCACTGTCAGAAGGTGAGTGTCCCCTTATTAACTTTAATGAACTAAAAGGGTCGACCTGATTCAACCTGTGTGCGCGTGGTCCTTTTTAGTTCATTTAACTTAATGAGAGGAATACTGACCGCCGAGTAAACACCCTTCTTAGTTCATTTGACTTGTTTAGACCTGTAGTAAGCATGCTTACCCCCAGAGGGGGGATTCCAAAAAACTTGATCCGAGGAATTGGAGAATTTCGAAAACCCATAGGGGGATCCAAAAAAATTTGATCCGAGGAGATCATAAGAATTTCGAAAATCCCATAGGGGGGAATCCAAAAACTTGATCCGAGGAATTGGAGAATTTCGAAAACCCATAGGGGGGAATCCAGAAACTTGGTAATATTGAGAAATTTTTGGGATTGGGGGGTGGGGGGTGGAAGGAGGGACAATACAAAAAACCTTGATCCAAGGAGATGGAGAATTTCGAAAACCCCATAGGTGGGAATCCAAAAAAAAAACTTGATCCGAGGAGATCGAGTCTTGGTAATATTGAGAAATTTTTGGGATTGGGGGGGTGGAAGGAGGGACAATCCAAAAAAAACTTGATCCGAGGAATTGGAGAATTTCGAAACCCCATAGGGGGATCCAAAAAATTTGATCCAAGGAGATCATAAGAATTTCGAAAACCCCATAGGGGGGAATCCAAAAACTTGTAATATTGAGACATTTTTGGGATTGGGGGGTGAAAGTGGGAGGGGGAACCTTAAAAATTTGATACGAGGAGATGGAGAGCACAAGAAAATGAAATTCAAAAAAAATTCGAAAAAAATCGGAGAAAAATTCGTGACGCGGGGGCGATCCGGACGACGCTGCAGAAGGCGCAGCAGAAGGCGCGGGCGGGCGGGCGGGCGGGCGCGCGGTGCGACGGAGGGGTTTGCGAAAGGGGTTCGTGGGCGGGGGTATTGGTTGGGGGGGTCAAGGGTGAGGTAGTCTCGAGGGCGAGGTCAAGGTCAAAACCGGAAGTAACACCTAGGTGTGAAAAGGGGGAGACTCCAGCTGCTGGTCCTAGACCAGAAGGGTGCGCTCAGTGGAAGGCCTAAACCGGAAGGGTGCGCTCAGTGGAAGGCCTAAACCGGAAGGGTGCGCTCAGTGGAAGGCCTAAACCGGAAGGGTGCGCTCAGTGGAAGGCCTTTTCTGGAAGGGTGCGCTCAGTGGAAAAATCCACTACTTATATACATTTAAATTAGCGTTGAATTCAGTTATCATTTATATTTTTCATTTTTCATTTTCTTTAATGTAGGATTAATATTTCATATTTAAGTGTTTTACATTTTATATTTTCTGTGTTTATGTTTGTCTGTTATTATTTCTTTTTCTAGTCACTAATTTTCGTGAGGAGGAGCCAGCCTGAGTAATACTGACTGAAGTTGTTACAGGGCTGAGTAAGCCTTCACAGTTGACAACCGAGTGAAACCCTTCACTGGACATTTTCTTAATCTACAACAAGAACACATTCCTCACCGGCAATATGTGACGAAGCCTTCAGATCAGCCTTGGTTTGGCTTTCATTGTAGAGAGGCTTCTACTGCTAAGTACAAGTCATGACGAAGGTATATGAGACATCCTACCACCTATAACAGGAACTTGCACAGGCAAGCCTGTAGGCATATGGGTGACGTTCAAAAGTGGACCATTGCTAAATGGGAGATAGACACAAGAAGAAAGCTAGCATCAGGTAGGGTAGGCTCCAAAACCTGGTGGTCCATGGTCAAGGACAGACAAGGTTATCGGCCTGATGAACTCATTCCACCTCTAAATTGAAAAGATAGGACCACCTCTACTAGTAGTCAAGAGAAAGGGAACCTCTTCGCAGAACACTTTGCTACCAAAATGCAAGTTCCTGATCCAGCAAGGGACCCTCCTTGGCTAGCTGCAAGAACTGTGTCAAAACTGTCAGTGGTGACAATAAGGCAGGAAGAGGTGTATTTACTTCTTAAATTGCATGACCAAGAAAATATTGGGGGCCCCCAGACAGTGAGCCAAGATGCGGAGATGTGCAGACCACTAGCAGCACCTCAAATCTCGCATCTTTTAGCACGGGCCTAGTACAGGTAAATGGCCCTCTCTATGGAAAGAGGCAAATGTAGTCCCAGTTCTTAAAAAAAGATGAGCAGAGCAGAAATCAGCAACTACAGACCAGTGTCACTCTTGTCAACCACTGGCAAACTCTTTGAGACAAAAATCTCAAGGCAAATGACAAAGTTTTTGACTACCACTTACTACTTTGTGACCGTCAATATGGCTTCAGGAAAGATTACTCTGCTGCTGATCTGTTGTTAAACCTCTCCACTAAGTGGCACCAGTCACTGGATGAACCCAAAGTCAGCTGTGTGGTAGCACTGGACATTGCTGGCGCTTTCGACCGGGTGTGGCACAAGGGCCTCTTAGCAAAACTGCAAGCTCTGGGAATTGCAGGCTCTATGCTATGTCTCCTCACTGATTACTTTCATCGTAGATCTCTAAGGGTAGTTGTCAATGGAACAGAATCAGCAAGACATCCTATTGGGCAAGTGTTCAACAAGGAAGCGTTCGGGAAAACCATTGTTATGGAATGTCTACTTCAATGACTTTCTTCACTCATCCCAGAATCCCAATGCATATGCAGACGACTGTACACTGACATTCACTTATCCAAGTGAAGAAATGCCAGCTGCTCTAAGCTACATGATTCACCAGCTAAGAGCTAAATCAGCTTGGGAAAATAGAGGCAAGTAGCATTTGCACCTGAGAAAACAAAAATTTGGTGATGATCCCTAGGCACCATGATGGTAATGCCGGTGCAGTAGTAAGGAAGAATGGGAGCGTGGGTTTGGGACCCGGGAAGAAGTTGATATCCTTGGGGTGAAATTTGACTCCAAACTGACCATGAAAAACCACGTTGTAAACAGGTAGCCAGGAAGGTTTCAGAACATAGCCGTATCTCCGCCATCTGCTTGACAGTAGGGGTTGCAAGATTTTGGATGAGACACAAGTACGCTCACGCCTTGAGTATGCTCCACTTTCTTGGTTCGCCTGCACCCCTTTACATCTGCGAATGCTTGGTAGATCTGTCAATTTAGCAGAGCCTTCAACACAGGAGGGATGTGGGTGGTCTTACTGTTATGTACAAGGCCAATGTTGTCAAAGTACCACAACTTAAAATCCACTTCGAGGACAGCATGAAGCAAGCTTCAATACCACAAGACGGGCAGAAAGCAGCAACTTCACTCTGGCTGTACCCTTCTCCAGAACATCACTTCATCTGAGATCATTTATCCCCAGGATGACTCGAGCATGGAACACTTTCGTACAGCATTATGATGTCATCGAGATAAAATCAGCTGATCAAATGAAAATCTCTGCCCACAGATGGCTCCAACTTCATCCTGTTCCTTACTTGTATGTCTCATAACAATAAAAATGTTTTCAAATGAGCTGTTGTAGGTAACAGCTCTTAGCTTGCCAATAAAGCTAGGAATCCTTAACCTAACCTTGTCAAACACTATATTAAATATAATATAATATATATATATAAATATATATATATATATATTAATTTAATTATATAATATAATATATATATATATATATATATATATATATATATATATAGAGAGAGAGAGAGAGAGAGAGGGGAGAGAGAGAGAGAAAAGAAGAGAAAAGAGAGAAGAGAGACTAAAACAGTTTAAAGTAAACAATTCCAGCAATGTAACAAGTAAGACACATTTGCGACACCGTGAGACGTTTTTCACCCACCAGTGACTTGCAACATCAATTTCATCCACAACTTTCACAGTCCTGCAATAATCATCAAAATATGTTGCAAGCACTCCAGAAAAAAGAAGAAAAAGGCATAATACAGCAAGTGGAACATACAAAATAACCCGGACATAGAGAAAATGGTCCAGGTCGGACCGAATCGTCGTCGTAAGCTTCTCTCTCCTATGAGCGGGTTATTTGGTATTGAACACCCAGGCTCATTAGAACACAGCTAACTAGCGATTTAGATGTCTTATTACTTATTTACAATAGCCTATGTACAGTTCTTTCTGAGGTAGGGGCCTGAGCGTCCCGTTCTTTTTAAACTCATCCGTTGTTTCCTACCCAAATCAGGGTAACCCGAAAAAGAAGAAACACTTTCAGCATCACTTACTCCCCTCACTGTCTTGCCAGTGTCGTGCCAATTCTAAGGTTAAAAACTGCCACATGTTCCCACCCCGTCCTTTTGAGTTCAGGGACGTACTTCCACTTCCAATTCGGCAAAACCCGGGATTCCGGTTAGCCCAATTGGATGTTGCAAAACGTGCAACATTCTCGTGAACCTCACTGTATTCGTCACTCACTCGGTATATAAATGCTGTTTAAAATCTCTTTCACACCGATTCTTCCACATTAATAATATTAAAAATCTTTATTCCTACATGTACATGATACAACTTATACAGACCATAGCTGACATCAGTGACATACTATATAGAAAGTCCCTTGTTATGTAGAGCATTTCGGGCATCTTAGGCTAATTTTTCTCCCATGATGAGACCCACACCAGTCGGCTAACACCCAGTTACCTACTTACTGCTAGGTGAACAGGGACAGCAGGTGTAAGAAGGCTAACACTCAGGTACCAACTTACTGAATAACAAAAAAGGCACAATACCGTGACTGGAACGATACACAAATAACCCGCACATAAAAGAGAGAAGCTTACGACGACGTTTCGGTCCGACTTGGACCATTGACTTTGTCAATGGTCCAAGTCGGACCGAAACGTCGTCGTAAGCTTCTCTCTTTTATATGCGGGTTATTTGTGTACCAACTTACTGCTTTGCGAACTGGGACAGCAGGTGTAAGGTGACTAACACCCAGGTACCTACTTACTGCTAGGCAAACCGGGACTGGTGTAAGGTGACTAACACCCATGTACCTACTTACTACTAGGGAAATAGGGACAGCAAGTGTAAGGAAACACGTCCAATGTTCCCATCGTATCGAGCATTGAACCACGGACACTCATTGTGTGAGGTAAGAGGGCTACCAACCGAGCTACAGGACAAAAAGTGCGAGTTTAAGAACATAAGAAATGAACAACACTGCAGTAGGCCTACTGACCCACACTTGGGCCAGTAGGCCTACTGCAATTTGATTGAAATGCTGTGTACACTTTGAGCTTTCAAATTACCGCGTATTCACGCATGATGATGTGAAATATAATGATCTATATTATTATTACAATGTTGTGTTTTTCTGTTTTCCCCGTTGAGGCTTCCATGGCAATTTTTCCTTTGTTTTTCATCGATTTTCTTGATCTTATATGTGGTTATCACGTCAGATTTATGTGTAGTTTTCTTCTAAGACTTTTGTGATTATCACGTCCAACTTATATGTGGTTATCATGTCAGACTTATAAGTCTGTTCCACTCATCCACAACTCTATTACCAAACCAGTGCTTTCCTTTTTTTAACCTAAATTTTTCCAACTTAAAACTGTTGCTGCGAGTTTTGTCTTGGTTAGATAATTTTAACACATTATTTCCATTCCCTTTATTTATTCCTGTTTTCCATTTATACACCTCAGTCATATCCCCCTTTAGCGTACAGTTTCTTTAAAATATCTTTGTTCGTGTATGTGATACACATGTACGTGACATATAGGTACATGTGCGTGACCTAGTACGTCACCTGGTAAGATAATTTGTATTTGGCCTAGTACACACTCTTATTATAATAATAACTTTATTTACTACAAGTACATGTACAAGGTATACAGTCCTAGCTGACAATGACATACTACTATATAGAAAGTCCCTTGCTATGCTCCGCATTTCGGGCAAATTAGGACAGTGTCCCAGGATGCGACCCACACCAGTCGACTAACACCCAGGTACCTATTTTACTGATGGGGAACATAGACAACAGGTGGAAAGAAACACGTCCAATGTTTCTACTCTTTCTGGGAATCGAACCCAGGCCCTCGCCGTGTGAAGCGAGAGCGTTAACCAACAGGCCACTAGAGCCCTGGTATCTGAACAAAGTGACCTGATAATAAACCTGTTCCCTGGCTCGTCAACAGGCATATGACCTGTTATGCGAGCAGTAAGCCACACAGTACCTTACATGGATAGTGACCTGGTGAATGACTTGGTGTGACCTGGCAAATAACCTGGTGTTCCAGTTTCAGATCTGCTAGATGACAACCTGATAGATGACCTAGCCTTCATTCAGAAAATCATTAAGTATACCGAGAGATGGAATGGAAAGGGTGTGGAAACTTATTCAGTCGTAAAGTTCCACAGGGCAGATACGACGTACGAAGATCCCAACATGTCACGAATGGAACATCTTGAGTTGGGGGGCCCTTACACCCACCCAAAACGCACACATACACCCAGGTTGGAAGGTACATTTTAATTCATAGATTTACCCATGAAGGAAGAGGTAGCTAGTTTATACTGTTAGTGAACTAATATTAGGACTATTGAGGCAACTGTAGATAATAATAATGTAGACCTAAGACCTTAACATAGGTAGTAATATGCCGGTAATATAGGCAGACTCTTGGTTATGTTAGCTAGGGAGAACTGGCAGCCCAAGTTTGAACATCGAGGCATAGGATTTTGAGACCACAGTACCTCCTTCTTTGTCGAAACTCTGAACGAGGCACACCGCCATAACATCAAGGCTGCGCCCCACGTGTCTACACATACTAGGCCCTGGGGAAATCTGGTGGAGGCACCTCGAAGTACCGTAGATGACCTGCTCATCAGGCCCATACAGTAAGACGAGACGTCCCTTTCTTTCTCAGTATTCTGTCCAGTTTCTGAGGGAATTTGCGAGTGAGTTGAACTGTGGGTCTTTGTGCAGTTGGACGGCCAATGGTCAGTATGTGCCGGCGTCTCCTGGTTGTTAAGCTTAGAAGCTAGTGTCACTTCCTGCATAGTTGTACTAGGGGATACACACCCCCTTGGAAATAGGAATTTTAGAGGTGCAGGCAGGTCACTAATACTGACTGAATATTGCAGGAATTAAGGCTCCCGGTTGCACGTGGTTCTGAGGGGAAGTCCAGAGGGGCTAAAGCTTAGGGAGGCTGAAGACCAGGATATATTCTCCAACACCAAGTAAGTTAATCCTTTATTCGTGCATGCAGGCGAAATTTTCTTGCAACATCAGTCATTTATGGAAATCTGTCCTATAAGCGACTTGTGAGGCTGAGGTACCAGTCTCAGGGCTCGGTGTCAACAGAGCTTGCTAGGGTAGACAACTCACATGGAGGCAGTCCGGACAAATTTCCACAAAGGGTACAGGACTAACAGCCTGGTCAGTACAATGCAGTATATATATATATATATAAATATATATATATATATATATATATATACATACTTGGAGTTTACCTGGAGAGAGTTCCGGGGGTCAACGCCCCCGCGCCCGGTCTGTGATCAGGCATCCTGGTGGATCAGAGCCTGATCAACCAGGCTATTACTGCTGGCTGCACGCAAGCCAACGTACGAGCCACAGCCCGGCTGATCAGGAACCGACTTTAGGTGCTTGTCCAGTGCCAGCTTGAAGACTGCCATGGGTCTGTTGGTAATCCCCCTTATGTATGCTGGGAGGCAGTTGAACAGTCTCGGGCCCCTGACACTTATTGTATGGTCTCTTAACGTGCTAGTGACACCCCTGCTTTTCATTGGGGGGATGTTGCATCGTCTGCCAAGTCTTTTGCTTTCGTAGTGAGTGATTTTCGTGTGCAAGTTCGGTACTAGTCCCTCTAGGATTTTCCAGGTGTATATAATCATGTATCTCTCCCGCCTGCATTCCAGGGAATACAGGTTCAGGAACCTCAAGCGCTCCCAGTAATTTAGGTATTTTATCTCCGTTATGCGCGCCGTAAAGGTTCTCTGTACATTTTCTAGGTCAGCAATTTCACCTGCCTTGAAAGGTGCTGTTAGTGTGAAGCAATATTCCAGCCTAGATAAAACAAGTGACCTGAAGAGTGTCATCATGGGCTTGGCATCCCTAGTTTCGAAGGTTCTCATTATCCATCCTGTCATTTTCTAGCAGATGCAATTGATACAATTTTATGGTCCTTGAAGGTGAGATCCTCCGACATGATCACTCCCAGGTCTTTGACGTTGGTGTTTCGCTCTATTTTGTGGCCAGAATTTGTTTTGTACTCTGATGAAGATTTAATTTCCTCGTGTTTACCATATCTGAGTAATTGAAATTTCTCATCGTTGAACTTCATATTGTTTTCTGCAGCCCACTGAAAGATTTGGTTGATGTCCGCCTGGAGCCTTGCAGTGTCTGCAATGGAAGACACTGTCATGCAGATTCGGGTGTCATCTGCAAAGGAAGACACGGTGCTGTGGCTGGCATCCTTGTCTATGTCAGATATGAGGATGAGGAACAAGATGGGAGCGAGTACTGTGCCTTGTGGAACAGAGCTTTTTACCGTAGCTGCCTCGGACTTTACTCTGTTGACTACTACTCTTTGTGTTCTGTTAGTGAGGGAATTATATATCTATCGACCGACTTTTCCTGTTATTCCTTTAGCACGCATTTTGTGCGCAATTGCGCCATGGTCACACTTGTCGAAGGCATTTGCAAAGTCTGTACATATTACATCTGCATTCTTTTAGTCTTCTAGTGCATCTAGGACCTTGTCGTAGTGATCCAATAGTTGAGACAGACAGGAGCGACCTGTTCTAAACCCATGTTGCCCTGGGTTGTGTAATTTATAGATTTTTAGATGGGTGGTGATCTTGCTTCTTAGGACCCTTTCAAAGATTTTTATGATATGGGATGTTAGTGCTATCGGTCTGTAGTTCTTTGCTATTGCTTTACTTCCCCCTTTGTGGAGTGGGGCTATGTCTGTTGTTTTTAGTATCTGTTGGACGACCCCCGTGTCCATGCTCCCTCTCCATACGATGGTAGAAGCCCCTTCTTGCAGTTCTTGATGAACATGGAGTTCCATGAGTCTGGCCCTGGGGCAGAGTGCATGGGCATGTCATTTATCGCCTGTTCGAAGTCATTTGGCGTCAGGATAACATCAGATAGGCTTGTGTTAACCAAATTCTGTGGCTCTCTCATAAAAAATTCATTTTGATCTTCGACTCTCAGTCTGGTTAGCGGCTTGCTAAAAACTGAGTCATACTGAGACTTGAGTAGCTCACTCATTTCCTTGCTGTCATCTGTGTAGGACCCATCTTGTTTAAGTAGGGGCCCAATACTGGACGTTGTTCTCGACTTTGATTTGGCATAGGAGAAGAAATACTTTGGGTTTCTTTCGATTTCATTTATGGCTTTTAGTTCTTCCCGCGATTCCTGACTCCTAAAGGATTCTTTTAGCTTAAGTTCGATGCTTGCTATTTCTCTGACCAGTGTCTCCCTACGCATTTCAGATATATTGACCTTTTTTAGCAGCTCTGTTATTCTTTTCCGTCGCCTGTAAAGGGAGCGCCTGTCTCTTTCTATTTTACATCTACTCCTCCTTTTTGTTAGAGGAATAAGCCTTGAGCATACATCGAGTACCACCGAGTTAATCTGTTCTAGGCATAAGTTGGGGTCTGTGTTGCTTAGTATATCTTCCCAGCTTATATCGGTTAGGACTTGGTTTACTTGGTCCCACTTTATGTTTATGTTATTGAAGTTGAATTTGGTGAATGCTCCCTCGTGACTAGTCTCATTATGTCGGTCAGGGGCTCCGCGTTTACATGTCTGAACCTCATTTATGT
Organism: Cherax quadricarinatus; assembly: GCF_026875155.1. Taxonomy (NCBI): domain Eukaryota; kingdom Metazoa; phylum Arthropoda; class Malacostraca; order Decapoda; family Parastacidae; genus Cherax; species Cherax quadricarinatus. Next base: position 26,147,068 of record NC_069484.1, on the reverse strand, counting down.
TGGGATCTGAGTATATTGTTTTTGATATGGCGATATTTCGTATCAGATCATCATTGTTAGTGAAGATGAGGTCTAGTGTATTCTCCAGTCTAGTAGGCTCTATTATTTGCTGGCTTAAATTGAATTTTGTGCAGAGATTTAAAAGCTCGTGTGAGTGTGAGTTTTCATCAGAGCTGCCTCCTGGTGTTATTTCTGCAACAATATTATTTGCTATATTCTTCCATTTTAGGTGCCTTAAGTTGAAATCCCCCAGGAGCAAGATGTTGGGTGCAGGAGCTGGCAGATTTTCCAGACAGTGGCCAGTTTTTAGCACCTGTTCCTGGAATTGCTGGGATGTTGCATCCGGAGGCTTGTAGACTACCACAATGACTAGGTTTTGGTTCTCGATCTTTACTGCTAAAACTTCCACTATATCATTTGAGGCATTAAGCAGTTCTGTGCAAACAAGTGACTCTGCAATGTACAGGCCAACCCTCCCCTTTTGCCTGTTCACTCTGTCGCATGTGTATAGGTTGTAACCTGGGATCCATATTTCGTTGTCCAAGTGATCCTTTATGTGGGTCTCAGTGAAAGCCACGAACATTGCCTTTGCCTCTGCAAGAAGTCCACGGATGAAAGGTATTTTGTTGTTGTTGCTGGCTTTAGACCCTCTATATTTGCAAAGAAAAATGTCATCGGACTGGTGGTATTGTTGGTACTGGGGAGGATTTTTTTTCCGGCATTAGTATCTGTATCTGTTGGTTTGGAGTGGAGGCCATCGACTGTGGTTCCGCTCCAGGAATGACTGGATTTGGTGTACGATTTATGCCATTTCCTGCCAGTTTTTTTCCTTCCTGGCACTAAAAAACCTCTCCCTCTTGAGTGGCTGTGGCTACCCAGGTTTTCCCATGGCCTGGATGTTTTGTATCTTTTTGTTCCCTTTAGATGGTGTGCCTGGCAATTTAAGTTATAGCACAGTCTTTCCTGTACTGAAGAGGTACACATTTCAGGGTGAAAAAGCTTACAGGAAGGGAGTTTGCATTTTCCTGTTGTCATATGGGCACGGCATTTCCTAGGGTGGTCATAGTTGCAAATCCCATCTGTTTTTGCAGATTTCCCATGCCTGCAAATACCAAGTGCATAGTATGTGCACAGGCTTGGTTTTCGTTTGCCTTGGGTTTCTGTGACTGTATTCCCTGTTGGTGCATGTTTACCTGTCTTATTCCTATCCTCCCTAGCAACAACAATGGAGCTCCCTCCAGTTGTTCTTGGTAATATATCCTCACTATTGCTAATGGAGTCCTCTTGTTTGCTATTTCCTGTGGTATTTCTAGTTTGCAATATAGGTTTTATCTTATCTTTAACTACACTTGTTTCCCCACTACGGCTCCTGTCTCCCATGAGGTCATTTATATGCATTCCTTCCTGCGTATGATTCCCGACTACCTGGACAAAATCTCCAGCTTCACCATTACTGTCTCCAAGGACAGCACCTCCAGCTTCACCATTACTGTCTCCCAGGACAGCACCTCCAGCTTCACCATTATTGTCTACCAGGACAGCACTATCAGCCCCACATTTACTGACTACCAGAACATCACCTCCAGCCTTACAATTTCTAACTACATGGCCAGTATCAAGGGCAAAACCATTCAGCCCGGACTTTTTATGTTCCCATCTGTTTTTGAAAGCTTCCAGGTTGTCTTTGAAAGCAGCTTTGATGTTATCCTCTTTTAATACCAATGTGATTTTAGTCCACAGATTTATCTCATTTGGGAATACCCAAAAACACTTCCCTGTTTTAATACTGCTTGTAGCTAGTTCTTGGATATCTGCACAAGGGGCATGACACCAATTTCCACAAAAATGACAATTTATCCATGTGGAAGCCCGTTTGTTTGATTGATTGCAGACTACACAGGGCTTCATAATGATTTGAATGGTTGCTTTACTGTAATTCTACTAGCAACCTCTTGAATACTCTATTAATAACCTTCTTAAAGTGAAGCTCTAGCTATTTGTATTTCTATTTCTAACTGTACTTGTGTATTAGGACAGCTTACTGGTGTGCGCTCCTGTTCTATATTTAATGTTTGCGTTTGATAAGGGCGCCTACAACTCCATCCGTTTACAGTCTGCTTTATTGTCCAACGAATCCGTTTGAAACCGGTCGAGGGTTCGGAGCAGTCGAGGGTTCGACCAGTCAAGGGTTCGGAACCAGTCTGATCTGATCAGTGGGTCACTTATTTAAAACATACTGGGCTAACAAATGAAGGATCTACTGGAAATTATCTACCCGAGTAATATGTGATTTGATTGATACAAAAGTATAAATAAATATATATATATATATATATATATATATATATATTATATATATATATATATATATATATATATATATATATATATTATATATATATATATATATGCATATATATATATTTATATATATATACATATATTATATATATATATATATATATATATTATATATATATAATATATATATATATAATATATATAATATATGTATATATATATATATATATATATATAATATATATATATATATATATATATATATATATAATATATATATATATATATATATGCAAAACAACCACTCTGAAAGAATAGAGAAATTCCAAGTGCTTTCGTGACTACTCACATTATCAAGGAACTATGAAAGTGAAGCATCCAAGGAAGCTATATAAGGGTCCGGCCAGCACCTCACTATCAGATCCCACAACGGTTAAACACGTGATGCGCGGCGAGCCAACTTGGATAGGTCCTTTGCACAACTCACCCCCAAGCTATTCTACCCAAGAAAATTTAAAAATTGTTTGTCCAGTGTATTATTAAATTCTTCCCAAATTCTATTAATTATAAATGGATCTAATTTATATAAACCAAAGGAAATATTCATATTATTGTCAAAACTGCTTTTTATGAAACAAGATTCAATTATATTCCTGTCGACCATGGACTTGCTTAATACTACTTTCTCAACTTTTTGAAAATCAATTGGATGGTTAAAATCTCTTACATGAATAAATAGAGCATTGGAATCTTGTCCAGTTCTAATGCTATATTTATGTTGTTTTAATCTTAGTTCGAGATTTTTACCAGTTTGACCGTAATAAACTTTATCGCAAATTTTACAAGGAATCTTATAGACACATCCATCAGCATTTTGGGGGGAATTCTTTATCAAAAGTTTTTTTACTGTATCAAGATTTTTGAATACAACTTTAATATTAAAAGTCTTAAGAAGAGAAGGCATATCAACCAAGTTTTCATGGTAAGGGAGAACCAACATATTTTTAGTTGAATAAGGCTGGTTGCCCCTTTTTGGATTATAAAAAGTGTTTCTAGCAACTTTAAAAGATTTATCAATTACATTTCTTGGGTATTTTAAATCATTACCTATTTCATAAATTTTGGATATTTCCTCATCTATGAACTCAGGACTACAAATTCGTAAAGCTCTCAAAAACATTGATGAAAAAACAGACAGTTTGACTCTATCTTGATGCGAAGAATAATAGTGGACATAGGAACAGTTATTTGTAGGTTTTCTGTAAATTTTAAATTTGAATTCATTATTACCCTTAATAATTAAAACATCTAGAAAAGGCAATGAGTTATTTTCTTCAAACTCACAGTATAGTTTATAGAATGGGCTAAGCTATTAAATTTTCCCAAGAATATGTGTATATCTACTTTTGGGCATAAGACACAAAAATATCTTCAACATATCTGAACCATTTAAGCTATATTAGGGAAGGATTGTGTTTTAAGCCACCTGGTTTCAAAAAATTCCATGTATATATTACTAGAACAGGTGAAAGAGGATTTCCCATTGCCATACCAAAACTTTCTGAGTGTAAAACTTATCCATTAAATCAAATATTTTGCCTCTCAATGCAAAGTTAATAAGATTAATGATAGAGGACTGGCAATGTAATCATAGTTAACGAGTTTCTTCAGATAAGAAACTTTATAAATCACAACAGGAATTTCGTAAACAAGGAAGTAACATCAAAACTAACCATTGTTAAAATCATTTTAAGTCAGTCAAGGAGCTTAATTTATCAACAAAGTCTATGTTGTTTTTTAACATTTAAAGTTAGAAATTTTGCCAACAATAGGGCTCAAAATATCAACAAGCCATTAGAATAAAAATAGTTGGTTCTCCTTACCATGAAAACTTTGTTGGATATGCCTCTCTCTTAAGAGACTTTAATATTAAAGTGTATTCCAATAATCTTGAATACAGTAAAAAAACTTTGATAGAAGAATTCCCCCCAAAATGCGATGGATGTGTCTTACGATTCCTTGTAAAATTTAAGACATAAGAACATAAGAACGAAGGAACACTGCTGGGAGAAGGCCTACTGCCCATGCTAGGCAGTCCAAGTCTCCACCGGCTTAACCAATGCAACCCAACCTAGTCAGTCAGGTCACATTGACTATAATGGAGGAACACGGCAACCGACCTGGTAGCACAACTATCAGGTCTAACTCACACCCACCCACATCCACTCATAATTTTATCCAACCTATTTTTAAAAGCTACACACTTTCTGGCCTCTATAACGGACTTGGAGTTTTTCCACTCTCCACAACTCTATTACCCAACCAGAACTTTCCTATACCTTCCGTGAATCTGAATTTTTTCCAACTTAAAACCCTTTGCTGCGAGTCCTGGTCTAGGCTAGATATTTTCGCACACTATTTACATCCCCGTTATTTATTCCTGTCTTCCATTTATACACCTCAATCCATATCCCCCCTAATTCTACGTCTTTCTAGAGAGTGCAGATTCAGGGCCGTTAGTCTATCCTCATAGGGAAGTTTCTGATACATGGATCAGCTTTGTCATCCCTGCTTTGTTACATTTTCCAGAGAATTATATATCCATTCTGTAATAAGGTGAACCAAAACTGTGCAGCATAATCTAAAATGAGGCCTAACCAAGATTGATAGAGAGTTGAAGAACAACATGAGGACTCCCTATATTTTTTAATTTAGTGCTTCATGATATGAAGCCAAGGATTCTATTAGCTTTATTGCGAACACTTATGCACTGTAGTCTTGGTTTTCAGATTACTAGCTAACCAGAACTCCTAAATCTTTTTCGCAATCCGTAATATTAAGATCTACATATTTAGTTATATGTGGCATGGTTTATTGCCTTCCCAACAATTAGAACTTTGCAATTTGTCTATATTAAACTGCATCTGCCACATCTCCGACCCACTGCATCAGTCTATTTCAATTCTTCCTGGAGTGCTCGAATGTCCACGTCAGAATGATTTCGACGGCCTATTGGGTGTCATCGCAAACTTGCCGATTCGCTCTTTATGCCCCTCAATCTATTCGTTTATGTAGATTGTGAACAGCAAGGGGGCCCAACACTAACCCCTGTGGAACACCGCTCGTGACACGTCCCCCCCACCTGATTTCTCCCCATTTATCAAACTCTCTGCTGCCTATTTTGTCAACATGCCTCTATCCAGGAAACATTTCACCTCCTATTCCATGTGCTTTTAATTTCCTCAATAGGCCCCTCGGATGTGGGACCCTGTCAAAACCTTACTGAAGTCCATAACACAATATCATATCAATACCATGATCTACCTCCTCAATACCTTATGAAAAAGTTAATAAATTCGTAAGGCAGGAACGCCCCTTTGTAAAACCATGCTGAGATTCGTGATTAATTTAATGCTTTTAGGTGCTAACGAACGCCTCGGCAATTATTGATTGCCATAAATTTTCCCACTATGGAGGTATGCTTATTGTCTATAGTTTCGAAGCTTAAGGACTGTCCACCTGTTTTGAAAATAGTATCACATTTGCCATTTTCCCCTTATCTGGCACATGCCAGTTTGTAGTGATATGTAGAAAAGATAGCCATAGGTTGAGCTAAGCTCCTCCCTTTACATTCCTTTAGAACCCTGCATACAGTTCAATCAGGCCTGGGATATGTTAGTTTAATTTATCTATTTTGCCTAAGGACCATGTCCACTTGTGACCCTAATAGTGCACATTATATTATCGTTCCGTTTCTACATAATTTTCTCATTACTGGAATATTTTCGCTGTAATCCTCCTGGTAAAAACTGAGAGGAAGTAGGTGTTAAAAATCTACACATTTCCTTATCACTGTCAGTGAGCTGACCCGAGGAACTTTTGAGTGGGACTACGTGTCCATGATCTTATCTTCTGTATACTGAAGAATCCTTTTGGGTTTGTCTTCGATTCTCTTGCAACTTTAACCTCATAATCTCTTTTTGCTTTTCTAATTCCCTTTTTTATTTCTCTCTTAACTGAATATATCGATTTTCTCATTGGCCCCTCTCCTCTTTTGATTTTTGCCTATATATGTCCTCACTTTTGACCAAAAGATATTTTAATCTATTGTTCATCTTTTAGGATCATTTTTGTTTGATCTGAATTCCCTATTTGGAACATAATTTGACTGAGCAGCTAGAACTATGCCCTGGAAAGTCATCAATATCGGCACCATCACCACCTTACCTGACCCTTAGTCAGGTCATGTCCATTCAGCCCACCTAAGTAAATTTTTCAGTCCCCTATGAAATCAGCCAAGCGAAAGTCAGGACGGAGACTGAATTGCCATTATTAGGGGAATTCCCATTGATATATTAAACTGAGTGATTTGTTGATCACTTTCCCAAGCTCTTCATTAACCCCAAGATTATTTAATTAGTGTTTCCCTACGCAACTAACCAAGTCAAGGAGGTAATTTCCCTAGTTGGCTCTGTCCACAAACTGTTTTAAAAACATTTCCTGGATCGTATCCAAGAAAGGTCACCTGACTCTAAATTTCCTGTCAAATTGCTCCAGTCAATCTGTCTATAGTTAAAATCTCCCATTAGCACACACAAATTTTCTCAGTATGTAATGCCTTACGAAATTTCCGTACCTTAGAAGTTTACTGCCTCCCTTTCAAGATTTGGGGCCCTGTAAAATCACTAACCCACATTAGTTTTCTCGGCCTCGAGAAGCTGTACCCAAACGATTCAGTGCTGACCTTCTAATTTAATATCTTGTCTAACACAACCAATTTTAAAAATTGGTCTCTGACATACATCGCCTACTCCCACCACCTTTCCTTGTTACCCTGTCATGGTGGAATAATTTATAACCTTGTAAGTGACATTCAGAGGCATCTCTCATCTTTTCAGATTGAGCCAGGTCTCTGTTATAGCATAATATCCTATGTTTCCTGCCTTGCAATTAATCTTAGCTCAATCTATCTTATTTCTTACACTCCTGCTATTAGTATAGTAAACTTAAGGGAGCGAGCCCTGCTGCCCTCTGCTGTCCCCTTTGTTTGCTGACCTGACTATTGTCTTTATTTATAACTCCTCCATCTGAATTGCCTTTTATACATTTACTGTTTCCAACCCAAGTGTGTGCAACCTGCTTGTTTCCCACACACACCCTTACCTCTATCTTCCATCAGTTTAAAAATCATAGGCATATTCTCCATATGGCCTACTCATCGAGTCTGCAAGTGCTAACCACCCCAGGGCCCCAGAGAGAGTACCCCATCCTCTTGCATACATATCATGTTTTGGCCATAAAAGTTGTTCCAGTTGTCAATAAGGGATTGCAAGTTCTTGCAGTATCTGTCTAGCCAGCAATTTAACACCAATTGCCCTAGACAACCATTCATTTCCTACGCCCCTTCTAGGCAGATGCAACATATGATTGGGATCCCTCCCTTAACGTAATGAAATCTATAGCTGACCTTAACTTATCTAGCATTCTTCTCTCCTAACCCTACCCCTATCATTCCACCAGCACTGAGAAGATAATGGGCTTGCTCCCATTACCGAGCGATGATATTATCCAGCCTGTTTGACAATGTCCCCAACACCAGCTACCAGGAAGCACACCTATCTCTCATCTTCTTATTCCTATTTACGTAAAGCACGTCAATGTATCTTACCTAGAGTCAACCAACCACAATAATGCGCTTACCACTCCATTAGCAGGGGCAGTATACCCTTACCTCACTGGCCACTGAAGTACATTCATCCTGAGAACAGAGAAGCTGATTTTTCTACCTTCAGATCTTCACTCTTTAACTTTCCTTACTCTGAGGCCCTTCCAATACTGTGAACTACTCGCCACTTGTAGCAGTTGCAGGGCTGCACCTCACTGCTGGTAGCCTTGCTGCCTCCCCAACTACAGCCTCCTCACAGCGAGAGACAGACTGGCACCTCTGCTGCTAGAAGCCTCATTCCCCACAACCTCCAGCCAACACACACTCTCTCCCAGACCCATTGAGGTTGACCTTCATCCTCCTATATCTCCTCCTGGAGAAGCAAGACCTCCCCCTTCAACTCTCCAACCGTCAATTTTTTAAAACACTCCAGAAGCAAGCCCTGCGTTGTACCGTCCACACTAATCCCCAAAGCAAGCTCAGGGTCTTGACCTCACGTGACGACTTGACCACTGAAAACTTGTTGATATGCCTCTCCTTCTTAAGACTTTAATATTAAAGTTTTATTCAAAAATCTTGATACGTAAAAAAACTTTTGATGAAAGAATTCCCCCCAAAATGCGATGATGTGTCTATAAGATTCCTTGTAAAATTTTGCGATAATGTTTATTAGCGTCAAACTGTAAAAACTCGAACTAAGATAAAACAACATAAAAATGCATTAGAACTGGACAAGATTTCCCAATGCTCTATTTATTCATGTAAGAGATTTTAACCATCCAATTGATTTTCGAAAAGTTGAGAAAGTAGTATCAAGCAAGTCCATGGTCGACAGGAATATAATTGAATCTTGTTTCATAAAAAGCAGTTTTGACAATAATATGAATATTTCCTTTGGTTTATATAAATTAGATCCATTTATAATTAATAGAATTTGGGAAGAATTTAATAATACACTGGACAAATAATTTTTAAATTTTCTTGGGTAGAATAGCTTGGGGGTGAGTTGTGCAAAGGACCTATCCAAGTTGGCTCGCCGCGCGTCACGTGTTTAACCGTTGGGATCTGATAGTGAGGTGCTGGCCGGACCCCTTATATAGCTTCCTTGGATGCTTCACTTTCATAGTTCCTTGATAATGTGAGTAGTCACGAAAGCGCTTGGAATTTCTCTATTCTTTCAGAGTGGTTGTTTTGCATATTTTGAAATCACCTGTTTACTGTGATCTTATTGCATATATATATATATATATATATAATATATATATATATATATATAATATATATATATATATATATATATATATATATATATATATATATATAATATATATATATAATATATATATATATATATATATATATATATATATATATATTAATATATATATATATAATAGTATATATATAATATATTATATATATATATATATATATATATATATATATATATATATTATATATATATTATATATATATATATATATATATAATATATGTATATATATATATATATATATATATATATATATATATATATATATATAAATATATATATATATATATATATATATATATTTTTTTTTTATTATTATTATTATCACACTGGCCGATTCCCACCAAGGCAGGGTGGCCCGAAAAAGAAAAACTTTCACCATCATTCACTCCATCACTGTCTTGCCAGAAGGGTGCTTTACACTACAGTTTTTAAACTGCAACATTAACACCCCTCCTTCAGAGTGCAGGCACTGTACTTCCCATCTCCAGGACTCAAGTCCGGCCTGCCGGTTTCCCTGAACCCCTTCATAAATGTTACTTTGCTCACACTCCAACAGCACGTCAAGTATTAAAAACCATTTGTCTCCATTCACTCCTATCAAACACGCTCATGCATACCTGCTGGAAGTCCAAGCCCCTCGCACACAAAACCTCCTTTACACCCTCTCTCCAACCTTTCCTAGTCCGACCACTACCCCGCCTTCCTTCCACTACAGACTGATACACTCTTGAAGTCATTCTGTTTCGCTCCATTCTCTCTACATGTCCGAATCACCTCAACAACCCTTCCTCAGCCCTCTGGACAACAGTTTTGGTAATCCCACACCTCCTCCTAACTTCCAAACTACGAATTCTCTGCATTATATTCACACCACACATTGCCCTCAGACATGACATCTCCACTGCCTCCAGCCTTCTCCTCGCTGCAACATTCATCACCCATGCTTCACACCCATATAAGAGCGTTGGTAAAACTATACTCTCATACATTCCCCTCTTTGCCTCCAAGGACAAAGTTCTTTGTCTCCACAGACTCCTAAGTGCACCACTCACTCTTTTTCCCTCATCAATTCTATGATTCACCTCATCTTTCATAGACCCATCCGCTGACACGTCCACTCCCAAATATCTGAATACATTCACCTCCTCCATACTCTCTCCCTCCAATCTGATATTCAATCTTTCATCACCTAATCTTTTTGTTATCCTCATAACCTTACTCTTTCCTGTATTCACCTTTAATTTTCTTCTTTTGCACACCCTACCAAATTCATCCACCAATCTCTGCAACTTCTCTTCAGAATCTCCCAAGAGCACAGTGTCATCAGCAAAGAGCAGCTGTGACAACTCCCACTTTGTGTGTGATTCTTTATCTTTTAACTCCACGCCTCTTGTCAAGACCCTCGCATTTACTTCTCTTACAACCCATCTATAAATATATTAAACAACCACGGTGACATCACACATCCTTGTCTAAGGCCTACTTTTACTGGGAAATAATTTCCCTCTTTCCTACATACTCTAACTTGAGCCTCACTATCCTCGTAAAAAACTCTTCACTGCTTTCAGTAACCTACCTCCTACACCATACACTTGCAACATCTGCCACATTGCCCCCCTATCCACCCTGTCATACGCCTTTTCCAAATCCATAAATGCCACAAAGACCTCTTTAGCCTTATCTAAATACTGTTCACTTATATGTTTCACTGTAAACACCTGGTCCACACACCCCCTACCTTTCCTAAACCCTCCTTGTTCATCTGCTATCCTATCTCCGTCTTACTCTTAATTCTTTCAATAATAACTATACCATACACTTTACCAGGTATACTCAGCAGACTTATCCCCCTATAATTTTTGCACTCTCTTTTATCCCCTTTGCCTTTATTACAAAGGAACTATGCATGCTCTCTGCCAATCCCTAGGTACCTTACCCTCTTCCATACATTTATTAAATAATTGCACCAACCACTCCAAAACTATATCCCCACCTGCTTTTAACATTTCTATCTTTATCCCATCAATCCCGGCTGCCTTACCCCCTTTCATTTTACCTACTGCCTCACGAACTTCCACCACACTCACAACTGGCTCTTCCTCACTCCTACAAGATGTTATTCCTCCTTGCCCTATACACGAAATCACAGCTTCCCTATCTTCATCAACATTTAACAATTCCTCAAATATTCCCTCCATCTTCCCAATACCTCTAACTCTCCATTTAATAACTCTCATCTCCTATTTTTAACTGACAAATCCATTTGTTCTCTAGGCTGTCTTAACTTGTTAATCTCACTCCAAAACTTTTTCTTATTTTCAACAAAATTTGTTGATAACATCTCACCACTCTCTCATTTGCTCTCTTTTTACATTGCTTCACCACTCTCTTAACCTCTCTCTTTTTCTCCATATACTCTTCCCTCCTTGCATCACTTCTACTTTGTAAAAACTTCTCATATGCTAACTTTTTCTCCCTTACTACTCTCTTTACATCATCATTCCACCAATCGCTCCTCTTCCCTCCCGCACCCACTTTCCTGTAACCACAAACTTCTGCTGAACACTCTAACACTACATTTTTAAACCTACCCCATACCTCTTCGACCCCATTGCCTATGCTCTCATTAGCCCATCTATCCTCCAATAACTGTTTATATCTTACCCTAACTGCCTCCTCTTTTAGTTTATACCTGGCACCCCAAACTTACCTACCACACCCTCTCTAAAAGTTTCTCCTACTTTAGCATTCAGGTCCCCTACCACAATTACTCTCTCACTTGGTTCAAAGGGTCCTATACATTCACTTAACATCTCCCAAAATCTCTCTCTCTCCTCTGCATTCCTCTCTTCTCCAGGTGCATACACGCTTATTATGACCCACTTCTCGCATCCAACCTTTACTTTAATCCACATAATTCTTGAATTTACACATTCATATTCTCTTTTCTCCTTCCATAACTGATCATTTAACATTACTGCTACCCCTTCCTTTGCTCTAACTCTCTCAGATACTCCAGATTTAATCCCATTTATTTCCCCCCACTGAAACTCTCCTACCCCCTTCAGCTTTGTTTCGCTTATGGCCAGGATATCTAACTTCTTTTCATTCATAACATCAGCAATCATCTGTTTCTTGTCATCCGCACTACATCCACGCACATTTAAGCATCCCAGTTTTATAAAGTTTTTCTTCTTCTCTTTTTTAGTAAGTGTCTACAGGAGAAGGGGTTACTAGCCCATTGCTCCCGGCATTTTAGTCGCCTAATACGACACGCATGGCTTACGGAGGAAAGATTCTTTTCCACTTCCCCATGGACAATAGAAGAAATAAAGAAGAACAAGAACTATTTAGAAAAAGGAGAAAAACCTAGATGTATGTATATATATATGCATGTGCGTGTCTGTGAAGTGTGACCAAAGTGTAAGTAGGAGTAGCAAGATATCCCTGTTATCTTAGCGTGTTTATGAGACAGAAAAAGAAACCAGCAATCCTACCATCATGCAAAACAGTTACATGTTTCTGTTTCACAGTCATCTGGCAGGACGGTAGTACTTCCCTGGGTGGTTGCTGTCTACCAACCTACTACCTATATATATATATATATATATATATATATATATATATATATATATATAATATATATAAATATATATATATATATATATATATATATATATATATATATATATATATATAGTATAATATATATATATATATATATATATATATAATATGTATAAATATATTATATATATATATATATATATATATATATATATATATATATATATATATATGTAAAATATTATATATATTATATATATATATATAATATATATATATATATATATATATATATATATATTATATATATATATATATATATATATATATATATATATATAATATATATTTCCACTAGGGTCCTTTGCTAATTGAGGGTTTCTGGAGTTTTTTATCCTCTTGTTGACAACAATTTAGTTTTCTACTTCTTTATCGTCATTGTTCTTCTCTCCTCAGGGTTGCATACGTGAAGAAGCGCAAGAATCGCGATCTAAACGAGTACATGTCCAAGTGTTGGTCAGGTGCCTCCAACATCATCAACATTAAAAACGAGTTTCCCCAGAAACCTGCGACTCAGACAGAAAACGTGAAACCTGTGGACGCTGGGGAACACTATCCTATTATCAACCTCATACATGTTCCTATCGGACCTGGCCTTCACACTCCCTTCTCACTAGTACTTTACAACAGCAACAACCCGCTGCCCAGACCTACAGTCGTTAGCAACCTATTAAGTCACATCTATCAGGTTTTGTGCAACAATAGAAAGTAACTGCGTAACTTTCAGTACCCCACAAACAATATATTTATGTAATATACACAGGTTATAATCATGCCTGATTTTAACTGTAGTTTACAGCTGGGCATTAAATAATGTATCACAAGGACTCCAAAGAAAATAAGTCACGTTATATGACTTTTTTAGGGTTATCGTAGGTAATTTACACTAACAACACTGCACTAGCCAAGGAATCGAACCCATGTTGTACTGGCCCGCCTCATGGTGAGCTAGAACCACATGACACCTTACTCCACAGGACCACCCAATCTGTGGGATTTTTTAAGGTTACCTGTATGAGACTCATCATGGAAATTATACAAATAATCTCACTGGGAAGTGACAACCATATATTGTACACAGTAGATACCCCGTGTAGACGTGTGAGAAAACTTAAGCCACTCTTGGTCGATCCAAACTACCCCTTGGACCTCACACACCTTAAACACATCTATCCTAGACCAGTATAATAAATTAAGGCTGGTTAACACCAATAGGCATGGCGGTACAAATTGTAACGCCATGCCTGTATGCATAAATTGGACCAAGTAGAAAAGGGGGAAAGGGGTTACACGTGTCAACATAATATGACTAACACTTATCCAAGTTTACTGGTGGTCACTGGAGATCTTTGTAGTGCCCACAGTACCTGTCCTATTATAACACCTTACTGGCCAGTTATGAGTCTGATATAATGAGAAGGTTTACTTAACTGTGGGCGAAGAGGCAGCATTCCTTATCTTTCCTTGTTTCCTCATTTCCTTCTCTGTTTAGATGTCCTGCCAAATCGGTAAGAATCTTCTTCCAGCAGGACTATGATATCGCCTAGGTTGTCCCGATTTAGGAGACGAGACTCCGTAAAACTCCGTGGTGTTCGGGACAGGGCCGCACGTTTTACATGTGCTTCACTTGGAGAATGGCAACTCGTTTCACTTCACACATTCCCTTAACTTAGTGTTATTATCACTGCTTCTTCCTTAGTTCACAAGGCGACTTAATGTCCAGTTAATTTACACACATTAGAAGTCGATCCATTAAGATCTGAGCCCGATGAGTGAGGCTTGAATAATCGGGTATTTTCCCCAGTGAACTCGCTCATCACGGTGTCGTTGCATCGCTCACTGTTTTCCATTATCACCACCCTATTATGGTGGTTTTGACAACTTACGTTCACCTATTGTGCACCGGGAACAGTTACAACACTTCCTATTATGAAGTGAGACCACTAATCACGTTTCAGCCATCAGAACCACCAATTTCCTAGTTCCATGTCAATTAGGACACCCACACCATAGGCCTATACCCATGCGACTCTCTCATGCCCAGCCTCCCCTCTCCAACCCAGCGCATGCGTAGAACTTCTCTGTTGGTTCTCTTTCACTTTCAAATATTTTAGACCAGCAGCAAGCTGATTTTTTAAAGTTTTGAAAAATTGTTCTGGTTCGGCCTCGCTTTACTGCTTTCTGTAACCTAAAGTCATTTACACTGCGAAAACTGCCTTCTTTCTTTTTTCCTTATAAAACCTCTTCCTTGGGCAACTGCCCTCTGTTACCTAGTTGCTCAAGATTTGATTTTCGACCAACTCAAGTGCCAACACAGCTGAATCGTTTCAGACTACCCAGTTGCATGAGGATGACAATTTTGCTCAGTGAAATGCATCATTTTCCTTCCAGCGAGAACATCAGAGTTTTATTTCCTTGCTCGTAGGGGATAGAGGGAGAAGTCTGAAGTGCCATCTCATGTTCCAAAGTTTTTCGGTTATAAGTGTATGGGTTGCGCGGCTGTGAGGTGCAATTCGTTTCAATGCCAATGCAATGAGGCAATTTGCCAAAAAAACGCTGTAGGGACAATTTAGGCAGTTAAAAAAAGTATATTGACGCACCATACGTCTAACTCGTCTAGGTGGCATACCCCAATGTATAAAGTATTTGCTATGCACAGTACGATCGCACAGAATGACCGTACCCCCAAGTAACACGTTATTGTGCAGAACATGCTTAAGCTATTCACAGTACGACTGCAGAATATGCACATACACTTGCAAGACGGTTACACATAGGCAAGCTGACTCAAAATCGTCACACAATAAGGATGACCATAGCGAAGGCGAGCCACACCGAACAAGCTAGTAGCGATGTAGAACTATCGTAACAATAGCAAGGCTGACACGCAAAGTTTGTGAAGATTGGCAAAGCTACTTGCATTGCAAGACAGCAATGCTACACAATGTTCCAATGCCTTCCAGCATCAACCCTATGCTCAACCCGTCCTATTAAGTCCGCTCCAGATCCTGGGACATGCCCCCATATTGCAACTCAGGAGTCTCAAAGGCTGTTAGCTGGGGTTATAAAGGGAGCAAATAAAACACACAGAAAAACTTTTGACTTTTATTTATCCTTCACCAAGTACGAACAGAAATATGTATACTATATAAAAATATGTACAAACAATAGGTATTAGTTGCACTCCACGGCGCAAGGCAGAATAGAAGCCACTAAGAGAAGACCGTGTTCAACCAGCTCTAGATGGGGAATGACAAAGGACAGAAGGTGTGATGGCACCCACATACTACTCCTGCAGTTCCAAAGCCACTTATCATTTTTTAGCTGGAAACCTGGTTACTGATTGAACGATGGGGGCCCTATCATCAACCTTAGCACTTGGTTCGCTGGTTGGGGGAATATGCCTTTCAATGAGAGAGTTGTACATGCCCCAAATAAAGGTACATACGCTTTTGCATGCCACAGGATGAATGGTGGAAGACAGTGTTTATTCTGGATTTATTTGTATTTGAGTGAGAAAAAAGAAGTTAGGAGCTTGAAGGAGCGTTAGGACGGTAGTACGTGTGTGTTTCTACATGCCAACATGCGTGAACGTGAGTGTTTTGTGATGGTGGGGACAACGAGACTATTGATTCTAGTACAATATGGAAGTTCGTCAAATCATTCTGGCACTAGCAGAATAACCGGTCGTTTGCAAAGTAATTATTCCGTGCCTCGTAGAGTAGCTATAAATGTAAAAAAAAAAAAAATGACAAAACTCTATCTTTAGCAGATCCTTCGATAGTTTGAAGTTGTCGTCCTCGAAGCTTCCATTTTAAGAGTCGGAGAATTTGGATGTATCTTAATGAGGTAAACATAATTTAGGTAAAAACTATTGATCTAACGTCATTGATGACTCACTGAGCTTTCTCGAGTGAAATAATACATGTTAAGCAAAGTAATCACGTCGTCTAGATCAGCTGGGCTCAGCACCACGTACTTCAGCGCAGGGAACCTCAACTCATCCTGACTCAGCACCTTCTCTGCCCTGTGTGTGAGATATTTTAAATAATTAACACTGCAAATTATTCACTTCCTTACCAGTACTGTATGAAAAATGTATCAGTCGTCACTAATTTACGAAGGAGCTTATGTTTGTTTTATATTATATTTGATTTATATTATTGTACAGGATTTTGAACTTAAGGCTGCTTCAAATACATTTGGAAATAACAATCTCATCACTGTGTGACTCACTTCTCCTTCATCTTGATGTTTTCATCAATGTTTACTGATCATCTTAACCCACCATCTCTACTTATCTTACCCCTATTGTTAGAAAGCGTAAAGTTAGTTACATGAAAAAAGCCGGGTTGTGATTCATTCGTTGATTTGCGTGCCTCCAGCAGAAAACAGCCTGGGTGATCACGCTTTGATCACACAAGGCCTGGTCACAACCGTGCATGGGGGCGTTGACCCCGAAACACCACAGGTAAACCAAGGTAATCAACTCCCATCACAATCAACACAAAATAACAGAAAACAACTTGAACAATAGAAAGAACAATAACTACAACAAAAGCAAAAAGAACAGTAAAAACAGCAGGAAACAACAAACAACATTAATACAATAACAAAACACAACAGCAACAACAACTTTAAATACATTGACATCGACTCCTTTATTAAGTAATAAATATCTGGCACTAAGTGTAATCTTTGCTGGAATATCTTGTCACACCAACTATAATCTTATATATCACAAGTCCATCAAATAAAATAAAAAAAATGAAAATCTAATGTTAAGTTCCACATGTGGTAAACTGTAACTGAATAGACAGCAAAGGTGAAAATAGGCCTGCGGCAGGATGTCGGAAGTGGAAGTAAACCCATTTAGTCTAACTGATACTCTTAAGAAACCATCGTAACTAGTACTACAGTTTTAAGAGGGACAGGAACTATAGACTACGATACTCTTAATAAACATCGTAACTTTTACTACAGTTGTACGAGGGTAGTAAATACTAGGCTATGATATCTTAATAACCATCGTAACTAGTACTAGAGTTGTACGAGGGAAGTAACTACAGACTAATGATACTCTTAATTAAACCTCGTAACTTGTTACTACAGTTTGGGAACGAGGGCAAATAATACTAGACTACTGTTACTCTTATAATCAATCGTAAACTTGTACTACAGTTGTACGAGGGAAGTAATACTAGACTACTGATATTCCTAACTTCAGCACCGTAACTTGTACTACAGTTGGACGTGAGGTTTTAGTAACTACTAGACATGATATCTAATATAGCATCGCCTATCTTGTACTACAGTTGGACGAGGGAAAGTAAATACTAGACTAATAATATTTAATAAAACCATCGTTAAAACTTGTACTACAGTTGAATGAGGGAAAGTAACTACTAGACTTCTAGTACTCTTAATAACCTCGTAAACTGGTACTACAGGTTGGAGAGGAAGTAACTACTAGACTACTGATACTCTTAATATAACACCGTAACTTGTAATACTGTTGTACGAGGGAAGTAACTACTAGACTACTGATACTCTTAATATAGCACCGTAACTTGTACTACAGTTGTACGAGGGAAGTAACTACTAGACTACTGATACTCTTAATAAACCATCGTAACTTGTACTACAGTTGAATGAGGGAAGTAACTACTAGACTACTAATACTCTTAATAAACCATCGTAACTTGTACTACAGTTGGACGAGGGAAGTAACTACTAGACTACTGATACTCCAATATACACCCGTAACTTGTACTACAGTTGGACGAGGGAAGTAACTACTAGACTACTGATACTCTTAATATAACACCGTAACTTGTACTACAGTTGTACGAGGGAAGTAACTACTAGACTACTGATACTCTTAATAAACCAACGTAACTTGTACTACAGTTGTACGAGGGAAGTAACTACTAGACTACTGATACTCTTAATACAGCACCGTAACTTGTACTACAGTTGTACGAGGGTAGTAACTACTAGACTACTGATACTCTTAATACAGCACCGTAACTTGTACTACTGTTGTACGAGGGTAGTAACTACTAGGCTACTGATACTCTTAATACAGCACCGTAACTTGTACTACAGTTGTACGAGGGAAGTAACTACTAGGCTACTGGTACTTACATTCTAGTACAGTCACTTGGAGGAGGTAAGTTACACTACTAACTTACTAATACTATCAGTCTAGTACCGTAACTTTTACAACAGTTGCAAGTTTTATTTGCTTCTTCTTAACAGTTATATTTTGTTGTCTAGACACATGATTTTAATTAGAAGAATAAAAAGTAAAAGAAAAAAATTAAAACATCAAGGCTGGAAAATATAAAACGGGTTATTTCCTAATAATCTCCTAATGGTCGAAGTTGCGACCATTAGGAGGGGAGGAGGGGGCATATTGGCAAAATTTATGCCTAAAATTTCATTCCCAAAAATTTTATGCCGTGTAGGTTTATTCGCCAACATCCGTAAGTCTAGGGTTAGGGAATTCTATAAGTCAGGCAGAGGGTGTGAGTTAGGCAAAGGGGTATAAGTCAGGCAGAGGCTGTGAGTTAGGCAAAGGGGTATAAGTCAGGCAGAGGCTGTGAGTTAGGCATAGGGGTATAAGTCAGGCAGAGGGGATGAGTAAGGCCTCGGGGTATAAGTCAGGCAGAGGGTGTGAGTTAGGCAAAGGGGTATAAGTCAGGCAGAGGGGGTGAGTTAGGCCTAGGGGTATAAGTCAGGCAGAGGGTGTGAGTTAGGCTTAGGGGTATAAGTCAGGCAGAGGGTGTGAGTTAGGCCTAGAGGTATAAGTCAGGCAGAGGGTGTGAGTTAGGCCTAGGGGTATAAGTCAGGCAGAGGGTGTGAGTTAGGCCTAGGGGTATAAGTCAGGCAGAGGGTGTGAGTTAGGCCCGGGGTAAAAAGTCAGGCAGAGGGTGTGAGTTAGGCCTAGGGGAATAATAGGCAGAGGTGTAAACTACATAAATTTCCCAGCATCAGATGAAGAAAAATAACTCCTATAGGGAAAAAAATGTAATAGATACGTTTTTATTTGGGGGAAAAATTACCTGTTAGTAAAAAAATGTTGGGATGGACAGCTCAACGCCCAAGACCCCCCGATGAAGGTGATTTTCAACCGTTTGCCTGAGTACTGTATTTGCGGGACGCCGCTCTCTCCCCTGAGAAATTGTAGTGCGGAAAGCCGCTCTCCCCACCCTGGTACTGTTTGCTGGACGACGTCTTCAGCCAGAGTCCCTGTAGTGCGGGAAACGCCCTCTCTCACCCTGAGTCTGTATGGTTGGACCCCGCTCTCTCAGCCAGAGTACTGTAGTCGGGACGCCGCCCTCAGCCAGGTACTTTTTGTGCTGGCGCCGCTCTCTCCCCAGAGTACTTTTTATGGCTGGAAAACCGTTTCTTTTCAGCCAGGGGTACTGTAGTGTGGACGCCGCTCTCTCAGCCGAGTACTGTAGTGCTGGGGGCCGCTCCTCAGCCAGAGTACTGTAGTGCGGGGACGCCGCTCTTTCACCCAGAGTACTGTAGGGTGCGGGGACGCCCGTCCCCCAAGCTTGAGTACTGTAGGCTGGGGGCCGCTCTCTCACCCAAAGAGTACTGTGTGGGGAGGGCCGCTCTCTCAGCCGGGAGTACTGTGGGTGTGGACCCCCGCTCTCTCAACCAAAAGTACTGAAATTTGCTGGCCCAAACGCTCTACGGGGCCCAAAAGTACTGTAGTGCTGGATGCCGTTCTCTCAGCCAGAGTACTGAGTGCGGACACCCTCTCTCAACCAAGTACTGTAGTGCGGGGACCCCGCTCTATCAGCCAAGTACGAGTGCTGGTCGCCGCTCTATAAAGCCAAAAGTACGGGTAGCGCTGGACGCCGCTCTTTCAGCCAAAAGAAATGTAGTCCGGGACGAGCTCTTTTCACCAGATACTTTTGTGCTGGACGCCGCCCCTTCACCCCCCCAGAGAAACTGTAGTGCGGGACCCCCGCTCTCTCAGCCAAGTACTGTAGTGCTGGACGTGCTCTCTCAGCCAGAGTACATTTAGTGCTGGAGGGCCGCTCTTCGCAGGAGACGGGAGTGGGGAAACGCCGCTCTTTCACCCAAGAGTACTGTAGTGCGGACGCTGCTCTCTCAGCCAGAGTACTGTGGGGCTGGACCCCGCCCCTCTAAGCCACAGACTGTAGTGCTGGACCCCCGCTTCTCTCGGGGCCCAAGAAATTGTAGTGCTGGACCTGCTCTCTCGGGCCAGAGTCTTTTATTGCGGGAGGGCCACTCTCTCAGCCCAGATACTGTAGTGCGGGAGGGCGCTCCTCAGCCAGGTCTTTATGCTGGACGCCGCTCCCCTCCCGAATACTTAGTGCTGGACGCCGCTTTTCAGGCCGGGTTACTGTATCCCTGGACGCCGTTTTCCCCTCAGCCAGAGTACTGTAGTGCTGGACGCCGCTCTTAAACCCCGGATTACGTATTGGCTGGCAAACGTTTAAATCACCCGGTACTGTAGTGCTGGATCCCCTTCTTCAGCCAGAGTATGTAGTGCTGGACCCCCCCCGCTCTTAAACCAGGGGTACTGTATGCTGGACCCCCGCTTCTCACCAAAGGGGAAACTGTATTTTGGGTCGCCGCTCTATCAGCCAGAGTATTTGTAAGCGCTGGACCCCCGTTTCCTCTCAGCCAAAAGTACTTTTAGCCCTTTGGACGGCCAGCTTCTAGCCAAGTACTATAGTGCTGGAGGGGCCGCTTTTTTCAGCCAGAGTATTGTAGTGCTGGACGCCGCTCTTCGCCAGGTACTTTTATGCTGGACGCGCTCTCTCAGCCAGAGTACTGAAATGCTGGACCCCGCTCTATCAGCCAGGGAACTGTAGTGCGGACCCCGCTCAAATCAGCCAGAGTACTGTAGTGTTTGGGCCGGGGGCCAATCAGCCAGAGTACTGTAGTGCTGGACGCCGCTCTCCCCAGCCAGATTTACGTAGCTGAGGCCCGCCCCTCTAAACCCAGAGTACTTTTAAGTGCTAAAAACCCCGCTCTACCCAACCCGGGGAGTACTGTATTGCTGGACGCCGCCTGTAGGTAAGTAAGTAAGTTTATTCTTTATACAAAAATTTAACATTAATAAAATTTATCATACTTTTGCAACATATGTGTAGGGGAAACTGGGAAAACCCAAAAAAAAAGTGGGACAGAGTGCCTTTTTTCCCATGGGGCCCTTTTTAAACCTTTTTATTTAATATAAAGGTTTTTTTTTCTAAAATTTAAAATTAAAAAAATCTTATTATCATACTAAAAAGACTATTACTACACGAGGGTCTTTGACTATCTACAATACAGGGTCATTACTAGGAAATGAAAATTTACACATATTTTAGCTAAAAATAGAAAATCATTCCCTCCCTTTCTGTAGCTACATTATCAGACATTTTTTGGCACTCTTTTTGAACGGGTTAATGCTATGACTGGCTTTTCCCAGGGCTGGTAGTCTTTTCCCTTTCCCTTTTTTTGGGTGTACTTTAAAAGGTTTTTTGAAGCCGGGCCCAAATTTACTGGGGGGACTACAAAGTTGTGCTTTCCCCCTTAGAAAACTATAAATTGCTGGGGGTTCCCAACCTTGACAAAATTGCCCAGCAAGATATTCTGGCCCCTGTTTTTTAAAAATTTTTTTTAAAATGATTTAGTTTCAGTTTTTTTTATTGTCTTCAACATTCAGCATATCCAACTGCTGAAATTCACCGGGGCCTACATGTTTTTTTGGGCCCCCCAGCCCCGGGAAATCAATTTACGATTTTGTTCGGGGTTTGGATTTGCAGTCTATTTTTCAGATTTTTTGTAAAAGGCAGAAAACCCCATGAAGAGAAAAGCGTAATCCATAGGGGTTGTTATGGGCTGGGACATTGGGTCCTGCGAGCCTCGGTGGTAGACACTTTTGTTGTCTGTACAGGAACTTAAAGAAAAGGCATTCGCTTTCTTTACAAACACTTTTCCCTACCCAATTCCCCCTGGCATGTATGGGTAAAAGGGGAATTCCCAGATTTTTTATGATAAAACCCAAAGTGATGGGGTCCCCTTACACGGGACTTTAAAAAATTTTTTACCCTTCTAAATTATGTTTCGTGCCAAAGGTAAGGGCTTCAGTGTTCCGAGGGTAATGATATTTTGTTGCTACTAAAAATTTCCCTGCAGGACTCCAGTTCCATTTGTTAAAACATTAGCTAAAATTTGGGGGTCTTTCCCCGGGCACAAACGGCACTATATCGGGCATGCAGTACGGGGGGCCCCAAAAACTTGACACTGATGGGAAATGTCTTTGGACATAACATAAGAATAATAAGGGACCCAGAATATCCCTTTGGGGAACTCCCAATGTTATCGGCAGGGGTTTTCTGTTTTCCGTTTTTTTGGGTTTTTGACTATTTGTCCCCCCTGTTGTTAAGGTAGGATTTAAAACCCATCTACAAAAACCTATACCGAAGTTTAATTTCCTTACATAATATATTGCGGTTGCCAGGGGTCAAAGGCCCTTTTTGGGCAGGTTCTAAGGTTCCCATCCCTAAAAGGGTTTTCCCCTTTGACATTTCATTTCCAAATTAATCCCCCGTTTAAATTTTAGGGAGGTGTCGGTTGAGTAAGATCTTCTAAAGCCCAAATGATAGCAAGGGAAAAAATGCGTTGGTTTTAAAGGGGTATTTAAAACTACTTGAGAGTACCCCCCGCCCTCTCAAAGTATTTTAATATTAAACTGAGTATACTAACGGGGCCTATGTTGCTGACATCGGGATTCTATTTTTTTTGAAGATGGGAATTTAACTTGGCCTCCTTGAACCCCCCCAGTATTTGTATTAGGGGTTTTTTTGGGTAGTTTTATTATTTTTGAGCAACAGGGATTGACAATTCAGAAGAACTTTTCTTTAGAACTTAGCCGGGAAATGTTATCAGGGGGTCCCTTTATTTGGGGTTTTAAAACCCTCTTTTAGTTTTTTTAAAATAAATTCATGAGAAACACTTACTAGTTTACAACTTTTTGGGGGGTTCCCCC
Organism: Cherax quadricarinatus; assembly: GCF_026875155.1. NCBI lineage: Eukaryota > Metazoa > Arthropoda > Malacostraca > Decapoda > Parastacidae > Cherax > Cherax quadricarinatus. Next base: position 26,123,173 of record NC_069484.1, on the reverse strand, counting down.
TTGGGGTTGGTATAGTATTTTTTGAAACTTTTCAGAGTTTTGTGTTAAAGGTATTTGATGCGCTGTTAGTTTTTTTGAAAACCCTGAAGGGGGTTTACAATGATTATTATGTTATATATAATGTATATTACCTTTTCATTTTTAATTTTATATTGCTTATTTGCAAAATAATGCTAAATCGAAAATGTATTGCCTTTATTGTTTTTTGACGTAGTTTATTTTGGGTGAGGTAGGAGTTACATTTTAAAATTTTGCCCCATTTCAAGTTTTAAATTGGGCAAACTACGTAATTATCGCTTGTGCCCCCGTTATACTGCCGGCTTTTTGAGCTGTGCTGTCCACGGGGCTATCACGTGATCGAGGGGGGGTGCCCTAAACCTCTCGGAAGTATTCAGTCCTTTCTAGATTTCGTTTTTGGGGTTGGGACTTTTTCGCCCTGCCCTCATTTTTTCTTGTTATTTTTTAGAAACTCTGTTCCAAAAACATTGTATAGATTTTAGTGATCTTGGGAAGTTGTACTGAGGTTGTTTGTCACATAGTCACTCTGAACACTCGGGCCCCGAGCTTTTAGTTCTGCCCCTAATTTTTTTACTGGTTTCTGTGTTTTGTCACGGGTGGGGGGTTTTCCCTAGGCTAAATTTGATTCAGTTTTGGGGGTTTTTTGAAACCCCCCTTTTGTGGAGGTCTGCTGATGGTCCCTATTTAGCCCGTTATATTATCCCCTTGTTTCCTAAATTGGGTCCCAGTCGCTTGTTTATATGGCTATTGGGCTTAGCATTCTTTTCATTTTTTCAAGAGACTTTTGGGGTTCCCAGTGGGTTTCAAGAATTATTTTAAATTAGAGGACTTTTCTCACTTGTTTAAGTTTTGTCGAGCCCGTGAACAAAAGCAAAACTACTTAGAGCACTTACCACATCAAACTTACTTGTACATATTTGTAATATCTTATTAAATTTTTAATGAAACCAGAGGGTACTTAAGAATTAAAAATGTGATATGTCCCTTTCAGCACAATAATTTTGAACTCGGGGGGTTTGGATTTTTTTTTAAATTGGGTGGAAAAATTTAATTTGATAATATACCTCTAGAAAATTTAAATTGTTTAAAATACATTTTTTAAAAATTTTAATTTCCCCTATTAGGATCCTACCAGTTGTAACCCTAAAGCACTATTGAATAATACTGAAATGGATAATACTGAAATGGATAATTGGAAAAGGTTACTAAACTACTTTTATGAAAACCCAGTCAGGCTGGATGCTAGAAGGGCAGCCCCTTTCTAGTATTCCTGGGACCCTTAAGTTTTAGAATCGCTTTTTTTGTAACAAAGGGGGGCCTGCCCGGGGGAATCCTTAAACCCAAAGGTTTTGGGGGGGAAAAATTGTCCAGTTTGACATACAGTAACCCCTTTTGATAAAAAAACTGAGTATTTTCCCAAATTTTGTTGCCCTTTGAGTTTAGTCTTGTACAACATCCCAGGTGGATTTATTTTACCTGACTGAGTCTCTTGACCCAAAGGGGGAGGGAAATACTGCTTTTTGAGCTCTAGCTTTTAAACAACCAACACAAAAAATTCCTTCAGGTTAAATTTTTCCCATAATCACCCCTCTCGTAAGTAACAAAAATTTTGTGATGAAATGCCAAAGGGGAAATTTTTTAATTTGTACTTGATTTTTGTCTGATTTTAGGTACTTTAAAACTTCAGACGTTTTTTGGCGAGTACCCAAAATATCTCGTTTTGGACATATAACGGGAAAAATTACACCGCAGAAACTTCAGAGCATTAATTAAAGATATATTGTTTCCTCCCTCATACAAAAGTTTGTTTTGATTAGTTTCGATTCGGAAAGCCTAGTGTCAAAAATTAGGAAGTTGACTTTTTGGATAAAGAGAAAGAGCAACTAGAGCAAAATGACCCTAGTGTCTGACCCTTTATGTAGATCAGTTCCGCTCGCCCCTTTCCCTTTTCACTGACACTATAGTACAGAGTATAGCTGGTGTATGAAAAACGGGCCTAATATGGGTCAGTGTAGGTACAACCGGTTTCTACTTATCCTAAACCAGATCTAGATCTCTAGAGAGGCTGGACGAGGTGTCCGCCCTAAGGACCGCCCAAAACCATGTTTTTTTCCCTATTTCCCCCCAAATTACCCACTGGCCCAAAATCTTTTCGGAACAGTTTGAGGGGTTTTGGAACGCCCCCTTATGTTGCAGATGCAAAAATTTTGGGGGAAAAGGGCACAGAGGAAATTGAACGAAGAAGTTTTTCCGGGAAAAAAAAATTTTTCGTCTGTTAAAGACAAAGACTAAATAGATCCCCCAGGAAAAAAAACTTTTAATGTGCAAAAAGCTGACCCCATGGTTTAAGTTTTTTGAAAGTGACTTAAAAACCAATTTTGATGTTTTTTGAGAACCACCGTGCTTGATCGGGCCCACGAAAGCACGGGGCAACATTGTTGCATACGCGTTGACAAAAGAGCTCAAAATTTGTACGGTACCTTACCATTTGGCCAAGTAAAAATTGTTATGACGCGTCAAACAAACCAACCCCCTAGAGCGTATAACTTGTTCCTGAAAAGTTAAAAAGGAAATTTGACTTTAACAAGGGACGACAAAAACAAACTTTTAAGAATTTATCTTTGGAAAAAAGTTGCTTTTGAGAGATGGTCTAGAGCTGCCAAGTGTAACAATTAAAACCGCTTTTTTCCCAGTTTTTTACTCACAAGAGTTTAAAAAACTGTATGCCTCCCTGACATACAAGAATATTGTTTCACCCTTATACCTCGGATTTTCGGGAAAAACTGCAGCATTAGAAACAATTACGAGTTTTTCCTCACAAATTGTACGTATAAAAAAATGAGAAACAAGGAAAACAAAAAATTTTTCCCCAGAAGTTGGAAACCCTTTAAATCGCTGTTCTTTCCCGGGCCTGATCCCTGTACTGTTTCCTTCTCGTACCTTTACCGGGAAAAAACTCACAACCCTGAATTGTCTCTGTGGCTGGGCCAAAAAACCGATATCGAGGGGAAGAAATTTAAAAATGTAACTATTAAAAAACAGAAAAGGAAAGCTAAGAGAATTGCTATAAGTTAGAAAGAGATACGAAAGCAGTCGTGAGGTTGGCCCCCCCTCAAGTGGGATCCTCTTCCGAGCCCCCCCCCCCCCCCAAACTTTTGTAATACTTCTGCTCCTACTGTTTTAGATAATTTTACTCAGGTTAGAGATTAGCGTCAGAAAGTGTATCTGACAAAAAGGATTCTTTTCAGCGATAAAGCCCTTTTACTTTTCGAGGATAAGTGGGATTTGACAAATTTAAACATCTAACTGAGATTTTTCTTTCAAAGAAAAGGGAAATTAATTCACGTTTTTAAAGAAGATGTATCCCCAAAAACTGACGAAAACCTATACCAAGATAGTTTAAATTGTTAGAAGCCAAATGGGGGGGGCTTGGGTTCCCCAAAAAGTGCCTCTGAAACAAAGTTTTTATTAAAACAAGTTTTTTTTAAAAGGGTTATATTTCAGTGGGTTTTATCCGGGGGAATTTCCCACAGGTCATGGACTTGTTGATGGGGAAACGTTTAACCCCTTCATGCTGGTATTTTCAAAAAACCCAAACCTTGGATTGAAAATAACCTGATGATTTTTAAATTGCCATTGAAGCTTGTAAAGAAAAAACCCTATTTTTTTTTTCCCTCTCAGGCAATAATTTAAGCAATGTCAAAGATAAAAAAAAACCAAACCTTGTCCCCGGTTGGGGTTATTTGGGATACGATGATTTGGGGTTTTGAAATGTTTTTTTTAGGGACGCCCCCGGGCCCCCCCGGAAGATAAAAAAAACACTGACCCCCCCCCCCCCCGGTCATAAAACCAGTCAAGCCCAAAAACGGGGTTAAAATTTTTTAACGATGAAAAAAATCAAAAAATTCAGTTTTTTTATCATAAACCGGGAAAGACTGAGAGATAACAAATACTGAGATTAAAAGCAAAGGATCTCGAAAAATTTTTACTATTATAGAAACGGTAAAATTAAAAAATTGGGGGGGAAAAATAAATTTAAATTTTTTCCAGTTTTTTGGAAAAGTTTTTTCCAAACCAAAAAGCCCCAAGGGAAACTTTTTGGTTTTAAAAGGTTTTTTCGGAAAAGGCCTTTTTATTTTGTAAATAGTTTTTTGGGGGAAAAACCTTTGGGTGTCCAAAAGGAAAAGAACCGGGAAAAGGCCCAAAACATTTTCCCCCCTTTTCCCCCTTAAAAAAAAGGAAACGTAAAAAAAAATCAGGTTCACTTTTCCCCGGTGTGCCCAATCCCTGGCCCCCACAACCACCCCCCTAAACCTTTCTCCAACAAGAGCTTTTTGTAAAAGTTTAAAACACCAAAATTTCCCCAATCAAAAATTAAAAAAATTTTATTTTTTTTTTTAAAAATTAAAATTTTTTTTTTTTTACATATAATGCGAGGGGTTTAAAGAGGGGGTGCTGTGGCTGCTCCAACACCCCCCCCCCCCCCAAAAATTCCACTGATTTTCTCCATCCTAATGTTACTATTCTTTTAAAGCTCAAACGACCCCAAAAAAATTTAAAGCTCTAGCTCTTTTTGGTTGCCCTTTTGAACATTTTGAAGAGTTTTTGGGCAATTTCCCCTTTTTAAAAAATTTTAAACGAAATTTTTAAATCCCCCAAATACCTTTTGTTACTTGCTATGTCATATTCAGTAAAAATTAAATTTTAAACCCTCCCCGCCCATATTAAAATATTATAAATCATGTCATGTCTAATTTTAAAAATTTATATATACAGATTGGTGTAAGGGGACATAAGCTGAGTGTTGAGTGGGTAGTGTCGTGTGGGCGAGGTACTGCCCTGGAAAGCAACACTGTCCAGCCGCCCGACCCCCCCCTCACTACACCCCCCCCCCCCCCCCCCCCCCCCCCCCCCCCCCCCCCCCCCCCCCCCCCCCCCCCCCCCCCCCCCCCCCCCCCCCCCCCCCCCCCCAAAATGTTTATACCAAGCCTCGCCCCTTCCCCCAAACCCCTCTCTTAAAGTGGAATGCAGTCTTTCCCACTATGATTTAAGCCTCCCAAAATGCCCTTTTCTCTCACTGATGTACATAAAACCCCGAGGGATTAAAAGAAATACGGGTGATGTGTACTGCCCTAGTACTTTGGGGCCCCCTATCCCAGTGACGGACGCTGTGAAATTTAACGGGGCTTGGCCAAAAAGACCCGATAATTTTTAAATTATTTGTATTTATATGAGTAACATAAAAATGTGAAAAAACATTAAATTTCAACTCCTAGTGCGACCCTCTGTCGTGTTTGGGGGGGGGGGGTTTTTTGCAACCCCCGAAAGGGTTACAATTTATTTTTTATGTATATTATAAAGTTTAAAATTTCCTTTTATATAAATTTTTTAAAAAGCTTTTATTTGGGGGTAATAGCTTTAAAAAAGCAAAGTATTGGGTTTATATATAATATATTATAATAAATATATATATATAATTATAAATATATATATATATAAAAAATATATATATTTATATATTATATATATTATAAAATAAGGGAAAAAATTTTTTGGAAATGAGATTAAAAAAGTTAAGGGAAAACCTTTGAGAACAAAAAGGATTTTTTCAGTTTAAAAAAAAGGAGGGAGAGTTATTTTAAAAGGAGAGTTAGAGGTAATTTGGGAAGATGGAGGGAATATTTTTGGGGGAAGGGGGAAATTTTTGATTTAAGATGGGAAGCTGTGATTTTTGTTTTTATAGGGCCCGGGGGAATTTAACCCTCTTGTAGGAAAGGGGGAAGAGCCCGTTGGGGAGGGGTGGGGGAAGTTCGTGAGGCAAATAAAGGGAAAATGAAAAAGGGGGGGAAGGCAGGCCGGGGTTTATGGGGTTTAAAGATGAAATGTTAAAAAGGGGAGGTTTGGGGGTTAGTTTTGGAGTGGTTGGTGCAATTTTTTAATAAATGATGGAAGAGGGGAAGGTATCTAGGGATTTCCCGAGAGCATGAATTTCCTTTGTAAAAAGGCAAAAGGGGGTAAAAGAGAGTGCAAAAATTTTTAGGGGGATAAGTCCCGCTGAATAACCCGGTAAAGTGTATGGTAGAGTTATTTTTGAAAGAAATTAAAAGTAAGAGGGAATAGGATACAGATTTAAAAGGAAAGGGTTTTGGAAAAGGGAGGGGGGTGTTTGGGCCAGGGGTTTACAGTGAAAAAAAAATTTAAATGAACAGTATTTTGCTAAAGGGAAAGAGGTTTTGTGGCATTTATGGAATTTCCCAAAAGGGGTAGACGGTTTGGGTAGGGGGGCAAAAGTGGCCCGATGTTGGGAAGTGTTGGGGGGAGGAGGTAGGTTACTGAAAACAGTGAAGGGGTTTTTTTTCGAGGGGAAATGAGGCTCAAGTTTGAGTATGTAGGAAAAAAAAGGGGGGAAAATTTTTTCCCCGGGAAAAGTGGCCTTTTAAAAAGGATTTTGTGATGTTTACCGTGGTTGTTTAATAAATTTAAGATGGGGTTGTAAGAGAAGTAAATTCGAGGGTCTTTACAAAAGGGGTGGAGTTAAAAAAAATAAAGAATCCCCACACAAAGTGGGAGTTGGGCACCGGGTGCTCTTTGCTATACACTTTTGCTCTTGGGGGATTAGAAGAGAATTGCAAGATTGGTGGATGAAATTTTGGGAGGGTGCAAAAGAAGAAAATTAAAGGTGAAAACAGGAAAGAGTAAAGGTTTTTTAGGATAACAAAAAGATTAGGTGATGAAAAATTTTAATATCAGGGTTGGAGGGAAGAGTATGGAGGAGGGAAGATTCAGAAAATTTGGGGGTGGGGCGTGTCCCCGGGTGGGGTTTTGAAAAAATGAGGGGAATCATAGAAAATTTATTTTAGGGGAAAAAAAAAGTGAGTGGGGGCACTTAGGGTCTGGGGAGACAAAAAAACTTTGTCCCCTTTAAGGCAAAGAGGGGAATTTTATGAGAAATATAGTTTTTTCCAAAAACTCTTTATTGGTGTGAAGCATGGGGGATGAATGTTTCAGCGAGAAGGCTGGAGGCAGTTTGGGGATGTCATGTCTGGGGGCAAATGTTTGGTGTGAATATAATGCCCAAAAATTTGTAGTTTGGAAGGGTTTGGGGAGGGGCGGGGTTTTCCAAAAAATTTTGTCCGAGGGGTGAGGAAAGGGGTTTTTAGGTGGTTTTGGGCATGTAGAGAAAGGAGCGAAACAGGGAAAACTTCAAGAGTGTATCGTCTGTAGTGGAAGGGAAAGGGGGGGTAGGGGGGGGCCCAGGAAAGGTTGGGGGGGAGGGGGGGAAAGGGGTTTTGTGTGCGAGGGGCCCTTTGGGCTTCCCCCAGGGATGGGATGAAACGTTTTTTGTAGGAGGAATGGAGACAAATGGTTTTTTAAAACTTTAAAGTGGGTGTTTGGGGTGTGACAAAATAACATTTATGAAGGGGTTCAGGGAAAAAAGGCAGGGCCCGGGCTTGAGTTCCGGAGATGGGAATTTCGTGCCTGCACTTGAAAAGGGGGGTGTTAATGTTTTTAGTTTTAAAAAATTTAGTGTTAAAACACCCTTCTTTGGGAAGACATGATGGAGTTAATGATGGTGAAAGTTTTTCCCTTTTTTGGGCCACCCCCGCCCTTTGGGGGGAACGGGCCCGTGTGATAATAAAAAAAAATAAAAAAATATTTTATATAAAAAATTTATATATATATATATATTATATATATATATATATTATATATATATTAAAAAATATATCAAAAACTGGTTACCAGGAATTTGAACCCCTGTGCTTTGGCCTGCCCCTTTGGGGGGGCGGAAAACATATGCCCTAATTTCCCTAGACCCTACGACGTATGGGTCCCGGGATCCCGTTTGGGTCCACAGGTCGTAATTTTCCAGTGGGTTTGGGGGGTCATGTTTTTTTTCGCCACCATGAGGTAGGCCCCAAAACCCATAGGTTCGAGTCCCTTTGGTAGTGGTGTTGTTATTGATCAATACCCCCTTTCGTGGGGTTTTAATAATAAAATTTTATTATATATTATTTTATATATTTATATATAATAATATTTAAATATATTATATATATATTTATTATATATATAAATATATATTTTATATATATAATATAAAAAGTGTGTGTTGGTTTTGTGTTGTTGTGTACTCCCCCTAGTTGAGGGTTCAGGGGACGAGTTTCCCAAACTCTTTTGGGGTGTGTAAAACCTGCCAGGTTTAGATGAATAAAAGGGGCATTTGATTAAACTTTGTTTTGGAAATGGGTTTGGGTTTTTAGGTAAAAACATATTTTTAGAAAAAAAGGATTTAAAAAATATACAAGATATAAAAATAGGGGTAATGACAGTTAAAATTTTTTGGACTTCGGATTTAATAAAAGACTGTTCGGTAGGGCCTTTTAGGATGTACATGTTTATAGAGGGGCCCCAGATATATCAGTCACTTTTTAACTGTAGTACAGTTTAGAGTAAGAGGTAGATGGGGGTACAAGGGGAAAAAGGAAAAAAGCTAAAGGAGGAGGCAGTTAGGTTAAGATGTAAACAAATGTTGGAGGATAGATGGCTAGTGGGGTAGTATTTGGATTTTAGAGGTTTTTACAAAGTTTGAAGTGATGCAAGGAGGGAGGGGTATATGGGAGAAAAAAAGAAGTTAAAAGAGTGGTGAAACATAAAAAAAGAGAGCAAATGAGAGAGTGGGTGAGATTTTTATCAACAAATTTTTTTGAAAATTTTGAAAAAAATTTTGGAAATAAGGGTTAATAAGTTTTAGGGAAATCTAGGGAAAAGAATGAATTTGATAGTTAAAAAAGGGGAAGATAGTTATTTAAAAAGGGAAGTTAGAGGTAAACGTAACTGGATGGAATATTTTTAGGAATTGTTAAATGTTCATGCTCATGCATGTCCTGCATACTTGCTAAAGTCCAAGTCCCCCGCACAAAAAAAACTTCCTTTACCCCCCCCCTCCCCAAAAATTTTTAGGTTTACCCCTACCCCCCCTTTTTTCCCCCACTACACATTTAAACACTCTCGAATCATTCAAATTTTTTCCACCCTCTCCTTTCCTTTGGGAAACCCCCTAAACAAAACTCTCTACACCCTCTTGTAATAATTTACGTAAAACCCACACCAGGAGGGCCCCCCCAGTCCCCCAAAACCGGGGCCCCGGGGGCGTTTAACCCCGGAACTCTCCCCCAGGTTTAAAATCCAGGGAAACCTCCTGCTAATTTCCAAAAAATGGGGTTATGAAATTATAAATTTAACCCCAAAACTTGTCCTCAAACCGACTTTTACACTGCCTCCAGCTTCTCCTTGTTTTCAACATTTTTACCACCCCTGCTTCACACCCATTTTAAAAAGGGATTGGTATAATTTTTCCCCTCAGACATTTCCTTCTTTTTCCTTTCCCTGTATAAATTTTTTTTTTCCACAGACTCCCATGCACCACTCAGTTTTTCCCATCCCCAAAATTTTATAAATCACCCCCTGTTTCAAGACCCATCTGCTGACTGTCCATTCCCAAATTTTCTGAAAATTTAATTCCCCCTCCCTTTGTACTCTCTCCCTCCAATTTTGATATCCCCAAACTTTCGTTAACTAATTTTTTTTTTACCTCATTTACCTTACTTTTTCCCATATTCACTTTTAATTTTCTTCTTTTACATACCCTACCAAACTCTTCTTTCCATCCTCGGCAAAATTTTTTCAGAAACTCCCAAAAAACAGTTTCATCAGCCCAAAAAGGGAACCGCGACAACTCTATTTTTTTGTTAGATTTTTTTTCCTTTTTGCCTCACACATCTTTCCAAACCCCCAGCATTTACTTCTCTTAAGCCCCTTTTTTTAAAAATAAAATTTAACATCCATGGTTGGGGAAACACACATCCTTTACCTAAGGCCTACATTTTCTGGGGAAAAAATCTCCCCTCTCCCACATCTCTAATCTGACCTCATAAAAACTTTTTACTGCTTTCATTTTAAACCCACCTCATATTCCTTACATTTTTTCAACATCTACCACCCCTTGCCCTTATATCCACCCAGTCCCTAAACCCCTTTTTCCCAAAACCCTTTTGCCACAAAAACCTCTTTTTCTGTTTTACCTATGTTTTTTCACCCCGAAAATTGGTGTTTTACATCCCCCCACCCTTTCCCAAAGCTACCTTTTTCCCTTTGGGTATTCCCTTTTCTCCGTCCCCAAATTTTTAATTCTTTCAAAAATAACTACCAAAAATCCTTACTAGGTTTACTCAACCCGATTCCCTTCCCAATAATTTTTTTCAATCTCTTTTGTCCCCTTTATATAGGAAAATTTACATGCTCTCTGCTTTAAACCCTAGGTACCTTTCTTTCCCTTTAAAGGTTTAAATTTAATTTAAAACATAAAACCACCCCAAAACTATTTTACCCACCCGCTTTTAACATTTCCCATCTTTATCCCATCAAACCCACTGCTTTTCTTCCCCTTTTATTTTACCCCCTGCTTTACGAACTTCCCCACTCCCTGACCCGGGTCCCCCTACAAGGGTATTTTTTCCTCAATGCCCGTCACGAAATCACAGCTTCGCCCAACTTCATCAACCCTTTAATAAAATTTCCCCAAAATATTTTTTTGCATTTGGGCGATACCCCATTTTTTTCCATTTAATGACTCTTCCCCTCCTGTTTTTAACTATTTAAATCCATTCGTTTTCCCAGGTTTCCTAACTTTCAGTCTTTCCCCCCAAAACTTTTTCTTACCCTTTCCCAAAAAAAATTGTTGATAACATCTCACTCCCCTTTACTCATTTTCTTTTCTTTTTAAATTTCTTCACCACTCTCTTAAACCCTTTTTTTTTCTCTTCAAAACCATCCCTTTCCCTTTCATCACTTTGCTTTGTTTAAAAAAGGGCTCATGTCCTAACTTTTTCTCTCTTAATACTCTCTTTTCATCATTATTTAAACCCAAACGCTCCCTTTTTTCTCCCCCGCACCTTTACTATCCCGTAACCACAAACTTTTGTGCCCCTCTAACATTTCATTTTTTTAAAAACCCACCCCCTACATCTTATAACCCCATTTCCCCATGCTCTCACAAGCCCATCATTCCTGCAATAGTTGCCCTTTTATCTTTTCCCCGTCCTCCTCTTACTTTTTTTTTGAACCTCACCTTTTGGGTTATTCTAGGGTTTTTTTCACACATGTTCCTTTTGTAGGATAATCTATGTTACCCATATTTTGAATACCCGAAAAAACTTTTCCCCTCTCCCCTTTTTTGCTGATCCATTTTCCTTTATCCCAAACTACTTTTTTCTCTTTATGTAGCTACCATTAAACAATTATCTGATATATTTTGTGGCCCCCCCATAAAAGTACCAAACCGAAGTCTACTCAAAACTTTTTAAACTACCAATACGTAGTCCAAAAAAACTAATGGTTTATTAGCCAAAACTTCATATCTTGAGTTCCCCCTTCATCCTCTGGGATTTTCCTATAACCAAACCCGTTTTTCCCTACAAATTTTAAACAAAAAGGGGCAACCATTAAACATTTAAAACCTGGCCCCCCCCCCAAACTGGGCTACCACACCCTCTTCAAATTTTTTCCTACTTTAAGCATATAAATCCTTAACCCCAAATTTCTCTGTCACTTAGCATTTTCGCAAAATCCTTTCCCTTTAAAAACCCCCCCTTTCTTCTCCAAGGGGCAAACTTACCCATTATGGGTCAAATTTTTTTTTCCCACCCTTAACCCTTTTAAACCCCTAATTTCCCCCAATTTATTTTAAATTTTTTTTTCCCTCTTTTCCCCCCCCATAACGATCCTTTAACATTATTGCTACCCCCCCCTTCCTTAACTCTAACTCCTCAGAATTTTCTCCAGAAATTAATCCCCCCTTTTTTCCCCTCCCCTAAAATCGCCCCTCTTCAGTTTGTTTTTTCTTAGAGGGCCCGGACATCCCGCTTCTTTTTTATTCAATTTAAAAATTTTCAATTATCCTTTTTTTTTCTTCCTACATCCCGCACATTCCAAAAAATTCCCCCTTTTATAAATTTTTTTTTCTCCTTTTTAGTATGTTTTACAGAATAAAGGGGTTTCTACCATTGCTCCCGGCATTTTTGTAGCCTAAAACGACATGCATGGCTCTCGGGGGAAAGATTTTTTTTTTCATTTTTTCCCAAATAATAAAGGAAATAAAGAAGAACAAAAACTATTTTAAAAAAAAAGAAGGAAAAAAATAGGGTGATGTTGTACATATTGCATGTGCCCCGCCCGTTTTAGTGTGTCCTAAATGTAAAATAGAAATAGGGAAGATATACCTGTTTTTCCAAAGTCTTAATGAACAAAAAAAAAGGGGAAACCCGTAATCCTACCTCTTTTAAAACAAATTTTGGTTTCTTTTCCACACTCACTTTGGGAGGGGCGGTAGTACCCCCCCGGGGGGTTGCTGTCTCCCAACCGGGTTTTTTATCTGTTAAATTTTAGGTCCCTTTAAATAACAGTTTTTTAAAATTAAATATGGAACAAAAGGTACATTAGTTATCCCTCCTGACGACTAGTTTATTGGCACCCATTGTTCTTCCTGACGTCCCCCTCCAAAAATACGGAATTAAAAATAACAAAATCTACAAAACCCCCATTCAATTGGAACCCCCAAAAAAAATTATACAGTTATTGAATTTCTTACAGTTGCTTCATATAAAATTTTGCACAAAGCAATATGAAGGGTGAACCCAAAAAATTTAAGTATCGTTTACCACTAAAACTTTCATAATTATTGAGTTTTCAGTTTCCTCAAAATGATTCATTAATGAAGTTATTCAAATATTGATAAATCCAAGATTTCAAAATTTTTGAAAAAATAACAATGAATTGTTTTGGGCCATACCTGTAAACTTGCTTGTATATGTCTAAAAAATCTAAATTTTTTGAGATTAAAAATAGTATTCCACACACTGTACATTTTATTCACTGGCTCTCTATACAAACTGCGCCAACATTTATCCTAGTCTTATCTAGATTCATTACTCGATTAGTACGCACTCGCCACATACTGGGGTTTTTGGGTTCGACCCCCGGGTACGGGTGAAAAAAGGACTATTTCCTTAAGACCCCTGCTCCCTTTTTCACCTAGCATAAAATAGGTACCGGGGAAAGCCGACGGGGGGTCGTACCGGGGCAAAATTTTTTTAATTTTGCTGGAAATGCCTGTATAACAACGTTTTCTATTTTTAAATGTTATTGATGTCAGCTACCGTATACCTTTAAAACCGGTAACCTGGAGGGGGTTTCGGGGTAAACCCCCCCCCGGGGCCCGGGTCTGTACCGGGCCCATTTTTTTCATTGGGAATTTTGCATCATTTGCAATCTTTTTGCTTTCTAGGGGGGTTTTTTCGGTGAAATTTTGGTACTAGTCCCCCAGATCATGTATCTTTCCCTCCTCTTCTGGGAGTCAGGTTCAGGAACTAAAGTTTTCCCCATAAATTGGTTTTTATCTCCTTAAGGCGCCGTTTTGTGTGCAGCAAATTCCCCTAATAAACAACGACCGAAGGTGTCATCATGGGCCACTCCCTACGTGAAAAAGATTTTTTTTAATTATTATTATTATTATTATTCTTATTATATGATGATAAGAGATGAATGAGGTAGGATGAGGGATAGATGATGGGGATGATGAGACGATATGAGAAATAGATTTGAGGGGGAGATCTATGAGATATGATGGTATGACAGATAAAAAAGATGATATGATGAAAATGATAAGACGAAAGATGTTGATATATGATAATGATGAATGAAATGATAAATGATGAAAGATGATGTGATATGGTGATAAAGATGATAAAATGATGATAAGATGATAAATGGGGTGATGATGATATAATGATGATGGGGATTAGATTGTGATTTTTAAAGGTGATATTTTGAGGGTTTTGAGAAATGAGTGATGGTGTGTGATGGTGATGATGTATGATATGATGAAATAGATATGGGGATGGTGAGTGAGGTGAGAGATTTGGATGGTGATTGAGATGATATTAATGAGATTATATGATGATGGGATGATGAAGGAAAAATGATAAATGATGTTGATGGAGATTTGAAGATGTGATGATGATGAATGATGGTGAGATAATGATGATGTTTTATTGAGAAAGATTGTTTTGTAATGTTATTGGTGATGATGAATGATGAAAGAGAGGATTTTGTGATTTATATGATGATGGGAATTGGGGAATGATTGATGATGATGATGGGGGGAGGTGAAATGAATGTGGTGATGATGATGGGATGAGATGAGATGGGAATGAATTTGGGGGTTTTTGAATGTTTTTGTTGTGAGATGGTGAATATGGATTAATGATGTGTGGGTGGGAGATGGGATGATGATGTGATTTTGATGAAGGGGGGATGGGTGGTGGTGTGTTTGTGTATTGAAATGTGTTTGTTTTTGTATGGTGTTGTGTTTTTGGGGTTTTTTTTGTGTTGTTTATGATTTTGGGTTTAAAGTTTTTTGGGGGGTGGGGTTTTTTAGGATTATTGTTTTATTTTAAAGGGGGTATATTTTTTTTTTAAGGGAAAATTTTTGTATTTTTTT